>CAUYQG010031489.1:0-23023 GCA_963574415.1 Tarsius wallacei | reverse complement strand
CACTTCTTTGGCTAGATGAATACCTAGGTATTATGCATGTGTGTGTATTGTGAATGGGATTGTGTTTTGTATTTGGATCTTAGCCTGCTTGTTGTTAATGTATATAAATACAACTGATTTTTGTGCATTGGTTTTTATCCTGAGAGTTTACTGAAGTCATTTATCTGTGTTAGCAAATTTTTGGCAGAATCTTTAGAATTTTCTAGGTATAGAATCATTTCATCTGCGAAGAGGAATAATTTTGCTTCCTCTTTGCCTATTTGGATATCTCTCATTCTTTTCTCCTACCTGACTGCTCTGGCTAGGACTTCCAGTACTATGTTAAATAAAATTGGTAAGCGTGGACAGCCTTGTTCTGTTCCTGTTCTTAGGGAGAATGTTTCCAGATTCTGACCATTAATTTTGATGCTGCCAGCTAGTTAGTCATAGATGACTCATATTCTTTTGAGGAATGTTCCTTCAATTGCTAAGAATTTGAGGATTTTTATCAAGAAAAGATGTTGGACTTTATCAAATGCTTTTTCTGTGTCTATTGAGATAATCAAGTGGTTCTTGGTTTTACATATGGTGGATTACATGTGGTGGATTACATTTATTTATTTGCATATGTTGAACCAGCCTTATATCCTAGGAATGACGACCTTATATCCTAGGAATGATGACCACCTGGTCATGATAAATGAATCTTGTAACGTGTTGTTGGTTTCAGTTTGTTAGTATCTTATTGAGAATTTTTGCATGTTCTTCAGGGAAATTGGCCAGTAGTTTTCTTTCTTTGTTGGGTTTTTGCCATTTTTTAGTATCAAGATGATATTGCTTCATAGAATGAGTTAAAGAGAAGTCCTTCCTTCTCAACTGCTTGGAATACTTTCAGTAGTATTTGTTTCAGTTTTTGCTTGTGCATCTGGTAGAATTAAGCTGAGAAACCATCTGGTCCAGGGCTTTTTTTGGCAGGGAGCTTTCTTATTACTGAATTATTTAATTGGCTTGTTATTGGTCTGTTTATGGTTTCAGTTTATTCCTGTTTCAATTTTGGGAGGTTGTATGTTTTCAGAAATGTATCTATTTCTTCTAGATTTTTTAGTTTACATGAATACAGTTGTTCATAATAATCTCTGATAATCTTTCATATTTCTTTAAGGTTGGTTGTGACATCACTTTTTTGCTTATGATTGTGTTTATTTGAATTATCTCTCTCTCTCTGTCTCTCTCTCTCTCTCTCTCTCTCTCTCTCTCTCTTTGTCTCTCTCTCTCCCTCTCTTTTAAAATCTGGTCACGTTTTTGTTCATCTTATTTATCCTTTCAAACAACAAGTTTTTCAGCCCATTGATGCTTTGTATGGTATTTCTGGTGGTCTCTATTTGTTTGAATTTACTTTGATAGTTTTTATCCTTCTACTAGTTTGGGGATTGAATTGTTCTTGTCTTTCCAGTTCTCTTAGGTGCAATGTTAGAGTATTTACTTGATAGGTCTCTATTTTCTTGATGTGTGCATGTAATGTTGTAATGTCTCATCATTGTTTTCATGGTATTCTAGAGGTTTTGGTATGTTGTGCCTTTGTTTTCATTTATTTTATGAATCTCTTTATTTCTGTCTTGATTTCTGTGTTAATACAAAAGTTATTCAGATGCTTGTTGTTTAATTTCCATGTATTTGTTTGTTTTTTAGGGTTCCTGCTGGTGATAATATTTATTTTTATTCCTGCTGTAGGGTGAGTTGTTTGGTATGAGTTCAACCTTTTGAAATTTGTTCATGCTTGATTTATGACCAAACATGTGGTCTATCTTAGAGTATGTTCCATGTGCTGAGAAGAATGTATTTTTTATGGTTCTTGCATGGAGTGCCCTGTAGATTCCTACTAGATCTAATAGGTCCAATGTCAAGTTTAGGTTCTGGATTTCTTTTTTTCTTTTTTCTTTTTTCTTTTTTTTTTCTTCTGCTTTGATGATATGTCTAAAGCTGATAGCCAGGTATTGAAGTCTCCAACTACTATTGTATGGTCATCTATGGCCCTCTTAGATTAATAAGCAATTATTTGATAAATCTCAGTGCTTCCATGTTGGATGTGCATACATTCAAGATACATATTTCTTGCTAATAAATTGAGTCCTTTACCATTATGTAGTGCCTTTTCCTTTTTTTTTTTTTGCTTTTATTGGTTTAAAGTCTGTTTTAGCTGATATATGACTAATCACTCTTGCTCTTTTTTGTTTCCGTTTGAATGAATGATCTTTCTTCAGTCCTTAACCTTGAACCTGTGGGCATCCTTTACAGTGAGATCGGTTTCCTGAAGTCAGCAGAAGGATGGATCATGCTTTTTTATCCAATTTACTACTATGTGCCTTTTGAGTGGTGCCAATGAATCCTTTTCACAAACGTCTAGTCACAGTGGTCTATCCCTTATTCTTCAAAGGCATCCATGTATATTCCCAGATTCATCTAATATATCTAAAACAAATTGAAAGTGCCTGTAATATGCAGCAAGTATGTATTTGTAGGAAATGCAATTTAAGTAGTATGTAGTTTACAGTTTTGTCTAGGGAAAATTAAGAAATTTTGTAAATACAATATCTAAGTGTTGTTTATGCAGTTATTCTCATAGTAGTAATTATTATATTTTATCATAGTGTCCTCAAAGCCAGAGCTTGCAAATAAACCAAATTCAACTTTAAAGCATTTTATTTGTAACATTCTTCCATTATCTTTGAAAATATAACACATCATGGATGTTTATTTGCCATGACAATTAGTGATAAGATATTGATAAAATATTGATTAAATTTGGTTTGTTTTATTAGTGTGCAGGAGAGACCAAATCAAAATATCCACACAGTTAAAATACAATTTTCCAAGATCTCTGTGTTGAGGTTCTGGGTAGACTAAAATGTGGGAAGAAAAGAAATTGAAGATACAGTACTGCAGCATGATTTTGATTAAAGTGAACATTTTCTGAGCTTTATAGTTACCAAATCTTGCATATGGAAATTACAGTTGCTCTTAATCTGCTTTAGAAGACTGATGCAAATATTAAAATGTAATGAACTAACAAGATTGTTTGTTAATTCCACATAAAAGTGCTAATTATACATCATTTCCTGCATAAAGCTAAACCCAAGAGACATCTTCTAAGAAATTGTTAAATAAGCATCTTCACTAGAAATGTGAATACAGCTGAGTTGCATGATGAATTTTCACTTAAGGACCCCAGTACAATTTCACCCTTAAAAAAAACAAATAGAAAATAAGTACAGAATAAAACCCAATGCATATTAAGTGTATTCAGGGAGCAAAATTATTTTGCTCATGCAAAGTGCCTCATTAATATATTTATACCAGTATTCAACGTATACTTTAAAGGATACGTTTCGCACTGTACTATGTTTAGTTTATATTTGAAGGTTTATTATATTCTATGTTTGCTGTGAATTTCAGCGTTGTTAATTTTAACCTTTTAATTGTATAAGTCATAGCAATAACTTCCCAAAATATGTTTGAAATGTTACCCTAGTGTTTGGGTTTCAGGGTTTTGTCTATGTTTCTATATTATTCCCATTATAAATGTTTGTTATATAGGTGCAGAAGAGATGCTTCATGGGATTTTTTTCTTTGTAGAAATATCATTAAAGCAACAACCTCTTGTTAATTTTATTTTCAATTTTCTCTTTCATGTGAATCCATTTTCCCTGTTTAATGGTAGCTTTTTAGCAGGTAATTTACAGTTGAGAGCCTGCAGGTCTTTGATCATTTGCTAGGCATGTTGAATGGCAATTATTTTTTAATTCTATCAACATTGAAAATGTGGTTTCTTTAAATTAGGATCATACTTTTAACTATTTTCCAGTCTTATCGTCTATGAAAGTGTTTGGTTGGTTATTAACCTGGGCTGCAACTAGTATCTACAACGTCTGTAGACAAATTAGAAAAAGGCACTCACTCTGAGCAGACAAATTAGAAAAGGTTGCCCTCCCTCAGGTATACTGCTTAGCAAGCGGAGTCCAAGCTGAATTTGAATCCTCACCTGTACTTCTTTGACTAGATATCCTTTGCAGGGCACAAAATACAATGACATGCTACGTGGTTTTGCTGTGAAGAATCATTTTTAAATGTAGGTATCATAATGAGCTACAGAAAACAACTTATGTCAGTGCTCTGCAGTCCAGATTAAGTTATACATAGTTTTAAAATACTTAGGTCATCATGCTTGTCTCAACCTTCTATTTTTAACTTTCTTAGATACAACAGGAAACAATGCGGAGGGGAAAGATACTGAGCCAAAAATTGGGATAATCTTAGAATCTCTGACCCTGCCTAGATTAGAAACATGATTCACCTACACATCTCTGACATTTTTCTGGCTGCAATTAGCATGTGCTGGTCCAGACTGCAAGAATTAAAATTAAGATTATTGAAGTTTGGTGGAAAATCGAGAACTTAGAAGTTAAAAATCATGGATGTATGAAAAGGTTTTAAAACAGCTATACCATGCTGCTTCAACTGACCATCTGAATTTGACCTCTTGTTTGCCTGAACCTGTAGTATAAGTCAGACTTTATTTTTTGCAAGACCTCCTTGTTCTTAGCCTGTCCTGGCAAGATCTAACCCAATGATGCTCAATGCCTTGTGAAAAAAAAATGTAAAACCAAATATCAGTTCTTGACAGACATCAATAATACAGGGCCTGATTTCTTCACAGTCAAGAAATAAAATGTTGCAATGGCATGGTGATTCTGAGTTTGTCTTAATTAAATTCTTTGATGTAGACTTTTGCAACTACTTTGATCGCATTTAATTTGTTTTCTCAGTATTTATCTCTGGATGCTCATTTATTTATCATTGCAGGTACAAAATATCTATAGCATTCTGTTTTCCATTATGTCATATAATGTTTCTATTTTAAATTATTAAAATGTAAAGCAGAAAAAGATATATTTAAAAAATTTATTTCCTTTTTATCACAACTCTGAATTTTAACTACAAAAGTAAAACTGTTTATTATAAAAGTTTAAAAAAATAGATAAGCAAAAGCAGAAAATTGAAGCAAACTTGCAAACTCTTTTAAAACCTTTTATTTCACTTAAATACGTATGAAATAAATTTCATTTAAAAAATCTTAGTTGTCTGCTGTTTTTCTGGTGACATCTTATGGTATCATTAAAATGTGCCACAATTTTAATTAGACATTTTTTCTGTTTCAAATATTTAGTTTACTTCTAACTTTTTGCTGTTATAAAAAACATATTATAAGCTAAAATTAACATATTGTAGCCAAATCTTGATCCATATTCATTATTTCCTCAGGCAAAACTCTAACAAATGGAATTTTTGGATCAAAAAGGAAACTATAATTTTTAGGTATTTGTTTTATGATGAAAGTTGCTCTCAATAAATATTCTGCTACTTATGATCCAGCAGATAGCTTATGTGAACACCCATTCACCCAAATCTTATCTGACAATAAATATCATTATGTTCAATAAAACTTTCCATTGTGATAGATTCGAAATTATATTATGTATTTTAATTTGTATTTATAAGTTGGTTATTTTATATTTGTATTTTTTTATTTTGCAAGTTACCTTTTATGTAATTTATTAATTTTCCATAGGGATATGCAACTTTTTATTGACTCAATATCAATTATTTATATATTTTAAATATTTAAACATTTTTCTAGAGTCATTGCAAATTTGTCTCAAATTTATCATCTGCTTTTTAATTTTATTTTTGACAATTTTAATACTTTAGCATGTTCTAATATAGCTTCTGATTTTATTATCATCAAAAGAAAGATAAATATTATATAAGTATTCACCTAGTTCATATATATATTGTCTACTAGTATTTATGGAGATTTTTCTTTTATTATTTACATTTACAACTCTATTACGTTTAAAATGCATTTTGAAAGATAATGCATTGAGAAAATACCACATAGTAGCATTTGGGATTTGGTCAGATCACTAAGTCTTTCAAGTCTCCATTTTTCCATCTGTAAATTGAGGACCTATAAGACCAACAGAAGAGATGGACATTCTAAATAAAGACTCATGAGCATATGAGAAACCACTGTACCATAAAGAGTATATCTTCTGTCACAGATGAAAAACTAATTTTTTCTTAGTAATCAGTCACTTCCCCAATTGCTTACTTGGTTTCTCTTTTCATAATACCTTATGTAGAGCTCTTCTTGTAAATACTTTCAATAAATACACATTACATAACTAATTTTCAATCTCATAGAGTTTGTGTTTTATACTCTTGTCATGTTTGCTTGTTTGTTTTATCTAGAAGAGTCTAAGGCCAAAAGTGAATAACCGGTTACCAATTTTTCAATCAAGAATTGACTGTCCATTGAAGCCTTAATTGTTGTTAATGTTAAAAGAATAACGAGGTCAAGTTAAGTATAGAGAGTGATTTTTTGGCATCAGAATTGCAACTTTCCTTATATAACTTCACTTATTATAGAATGAGTAAGGAAGAAATGAACTTTTACAGTGTTTTGAAGTGATATGTCCATGAGTCCATTCTATAGGTGAGGTTGGCAGTGTTAACTAACTATAAATTTAAACATTTTCGGATGCATATAGATTGGAATTGGCTTGTAGAAATGTTTAACACTGAAGCAATAGCAACTTGTACATACTCTAAAGAAATTTTTTAAAAAATCCAGTCATTTTGTAGATATGGAAGTGTTCATGGTTTTACTGAAATTCTGTTTAGTTTATCTCATAGGTTTTTAAAACTCTGTAAAATAGGGCTACCCTCTTGTGGGTTCTCTCCTGCTGCAGGAGATTTTCTGTCTTCTTAATAAACTCCTGCTTTCCTAAAGGAGGTGTAAACATTTCACTCGGGAAAGTAATCAAGTATTTGGTTTCTGTATTAAGTGTACTTAAATAAAGTCAGCAATTCTACCTCAGAAAATTTTGATTTAGTGGGAGGGAATAAAAGGCAAAATTAGAGAACTATCAGTGTACCTCATACAGAAAAAAATATTGAAGTTTAAATTAGAAACAAAGTTGAGGGCTAATATATTTGAGAACGTAAGGAAATGTTTTTGTTGAGCCCAATTGATTGTATACCCACCTCACTAATGCAGTTAACTTTGATGATGATGTGTTTGCTTGTCAAGGCCAGTTTGGAGTATTAATGAAACCTAAACAAGAAAGTGCTTCCAGTTTTATATAAGGAATATGAGATTGGCTGCTATCTAAGGAGAGATGATATTTATAGGAAGGAATGAAGCAGTGAAGATAGATTCATTTTAGGAAAGCTGGATAGTGTTTATTTAATCACCTCATCCCCACCTGCTCAAATGTGTGGCTCCTACACACAGTCCTTCCTGTCATAAAGCATTTAATATGTAACACTACTTCATTTTCAAACTTTCCTGCTCTATCTTTTCTGAATTATATTCATCCACATCCAAATTTCTCATTTTTCCCATAGTACTTTCAATTTGCAACTGCTTCCTGTTCTAAAGTGTTTCATCTCTTCTCAACTGACAGTGTCCCTGCCCCTCTCTATTTTTAATCGGCTGTATTTCTCCATCTGTTTTTCTCTTTCTCACATGCACATACACTATCCATAAACTCCCATATTCCCTGTGTTGCTTGGCCTCTGGGTCACAGCTTTTAAAATCACAACATCTGATAAAGTCAGTAATAAATGTATATTTCCCAATAAATTATATGGTCAAACTCCATTAGATAAAGTCCTTTATTATGGTATTTTACTTGGGGAAAGGAATTTTCAGAGTTGAGAAAAATAGTTCACCTCCATTATGTAATATGAGATACTGACCCATCTCCAAAAAGCAGTAGTCAAGTCACTTTCATATAAAAAAGTTCTACCAGATGTTTCCTTGACAAATGTAGATACTCAGGAAGTTTTTTGAGTGACAGTGAAGTCCCCAAATATGAGTGAGAAAGTACATATATTTAAACATTGTGTAGCAAGAGCAGCACCTTCTCACTTTTTAAAAAGTGCATGATGAAACAACATTTATCTTACTTCTGAAATCTAGACCTGGTTTGGCAAATGATATGCATTTTCATTATTATTAGACAAAATAATGATATCATCACAGAGAACTAGATGAGATCTTTCACTTAGTTTAGTCTTATCACTTCAATTTTTCTATGGGAATATCACTCAATTCAGTTCATTATAAAGAAGCCATGCAAGGTTTTGCGATAACTATAGAGCAAGCATACGACATGACAGATTTTTTTTTTTTTTTTGAGTTGGCGTCTCACTCCGTCGCCCAGACTGGAGTGCAGTGGCTGCTTCCGGCCACCGCAGCCTCGACTTGCTGGGCTCTGGCGATCCTTCCACCTCAGCCTTCCAAGTAGCTGGAACTACAGACACGCGCTACCACACCCGGCTGATTTTTTGATTTATTGTAGAGATGAGGTTTCGCCTGCCCAGGCGGGTCTCGAACCTGCGGGCTCAGGCAATCCACTCACCTCAGCCTCCCAAGGCGCGGGATTACAGGCTGAGCCACCAAGCCCGGCTCAGATTTTTTTTTAACCTGTCTTGAACTCCTTTTGTCTCCTTCTTTAACCTATTGATTTTGAAATGGGTTCATTTTACATAGACCTTTGTCAGGGCTTTCTAAAATCATTCCTCAGTAACAATTGACAATGCACAGTCATTGTCATAGTACAATGCAATAGTTATGAAATGATATCTTTCTTCCTAATTGTATATGAGTTACCTGGTTATTTAGTGACAACCACATAATAAACCTCTTGTTCTATGATGGATGGAGAAAACACTATGATCTCAACCTTAAGTCTCCAATGAAAATAAGTAATTTGATCCTTCTTAGTATTTTTAAAAATAATAATTCTCAGAAAAACAAAGTGTAATATTAATGTCATTCTAGTTTATGAAAGACTAGAAACTTAAAAAATTTCATAACGTTGAATTTTATTCATTTCACTATTCTACACTTTGATTGGCTTCATATGTGCATCTACCACCCAAGCTACAGAAGTTGTAAACAGTGGAAAATAGATATGGCTAATGAATCTTACTTTGGGATATGTAAAAGGTCAATATTCTACAGTTTATTATTATCTTGTAGAGAATATACAGGACATTAAAATTATGTCCTGTCTTGTGACAAAAAATATAATAAGAACTGTACATAATAAACTGTACAGCATGAATCTTCTTGTGACAATGATTATAACTTAGAATAAGAAATACTTAACCCATTCCCATTAGTATTAGAAGAAAGGGTTACTTTGCCAAAGCTTATCACTTCCTTTTGTATTTAGAAGCTATTTAAGCAATGGGTAATAAAGAGAAAAAGTATATGGTCAAGAGTGTTAAATACTATCCCAAAATGAATAGTATGTCAGACTGGTGTAGGATTAATATCGGTCTATAATCCACAGGAATAATTTTTAAATAGCAATTTTAAGACAATTAATCTGCTTAATAGTAGATTTTTTGCTTTCAGTGAGAAAAAGGTCATATATGATAACAAAGTAATACAGTATTTCCATACAGAAACCATGAATAAGCAAGAATATTTGAATTTCACTTGCATTTAACAGCAGTATTCAATCCTTTGATACTCGCATCGACTAAAACCTGTTATATAGACACACAGCTCTTCCTAAACTAAAGAAAACATATTTATTCTGCACCACAGAAGTATAAAAAAATAAGCTCAATGCCTCAGTTTGCTAATAGGTAGTCTTTGTTGCTTACCATAGGCTTTCAGTGTTTAGAAATGACATAGAAAATAAAAAATCACAGAGGGTGTTAAGAAAGGACAGAGGGTTGAAAATGAGCCAATTGTTTTGGTGTCACTTTCTTGTTCTAGTGAACTTGCCATGGACTACTTTAATTAATTGCAAGTAAAGTCTTTCTCAGTGTTGATCTGAGCTACTTAACTCCCTTTGAAAAGGAAAATGGATTCTGTCTTGCTGTCACTTACCACACCTTTTGCCAACTCTCTAGAGATGCATCACTGCCATTGACACAACAACTTGATTTCTTGTCAAAATATCTTTTAACATCTGGCTCAAAAGATATTTTTGATGACTATAAGCATGCCAAACTTCTCTGTTCATTAAAGCTGAAAATTCAATAAGTGTTTGCTACACTGGGACTAAGCTACCTCATAGTGAGCAGCTGTCAAATGATTTGCTGAATACTTCTGCTCAACCCACCACAGTGAATTGATGGAATCATGCCAACTTCAGGACATACACAGAGTGAAGAAAACTCTATCAGGCACTATCCAGATGTCTCTGCTAAGTCTTACACCACTATCTGTATATTTAGTGTGAACTATTATAAAATAAATAGAGAAAAAGAAACCTAATGAATCCACGTGTCCTCACCAGAGTAGCAAAAAACAAAACAACAACAACAAAAAACATTACTGATGCTAAAAACACGTTAATGGTTTTGCTTATAAGGTAAGTGTCTTTTGGGTCTGCAAGATTTGTCAGCCTCGACCTGACTGATTATATTGCCTACACCATCAGCCTTGAACATGAAAAATGCAATTTGAAGGAATGTTCTCTAGAGACAATTCTAATTTAGTGGTTGTTCATGTACAATGGCACTAAGTTGTAGGGCACTCTACTATATAATGAATTAAGTTATACAGCAGTCAAAATATCCATCCTTCCATCTTGCATGCTGTGCCTATATTTTTGTTACTTGAAATTGCAAAAATAATATCTCAGAACTGTCATCATAATGGGGTCCTGTAGAGAATTATGAGAATTACCAACACAGAAGAATCTGAGAAAATAAGTCCACATGAGTAAAATATTTCATTTTCATTTAAAAGTTCTGAGCATATAGTAGCCCTTTGTTTGTACAATGGGTGAAGGATCAGCCATGTTTCACCTTGATTTTGAACTCTTAATGAGCCAGTCTTATACAAATATAATATATACTCAGCAAAAGTGAAAAGAGGAGAGGCAAACACAAGTTCACTTTGAAGCAGTGTTCTAAGAAGACTCTTAGTACTCTCACCTCAGTCTCTTCTGGCTTTTTCTACTGTTTGTACATTTTCCCCTATTATCTGGACTTTGGGCTGCCTTAATGGGCCTTATATTAATTCAGCCATCCGGTTCTGAACAACCCTTATAAATAACCTTAGGTATGTATAAATTTCCCACACTAGACTTAGCCTAACAAGAACCCAATCCTCTCTCTAGTCACACTACAAAACAACTCAATAGAAAACAGTGGTAGGGATTTTACTAAGCTATTTAGAAAACACTGACAGGTTTGTTTCTGCTTTAATTACCTTAAGGGTAGAAAGAAATCTAAGATGTAGGCTCCTGGAGTGGCATTTAAATAATAATTCACAATATTTCAAACATTGTAATCTTTATTGAGTCTCCAAGTATGTAAGCCACATTAGTGCTAAACAGTGTGAGAAGCTATGATGTTTCAAATACAAAAGCAAAAATGAGTAACTTTCACCTCTTCCCCCACCTGTTTTTTTTTTCTTCTTTTTTTGCCCTCAGTTGTGCTCTCTGTTTGAGGACGCAGGAGCAGGCATTCCCCCAGAACAGAAATGGGCAAAATAAGAAGGTAGTGGAGGACCAAATATCAGGGGAGGAGCAAAAGCAATAGGCATAGCAAGACATAGATTGAAATTCAGAGGTCGAGGAGGTATGAAACAATGAGCAGTAGAGCAAGAAGGTAAACCTGGGGTACTGGAAGACAAAGGTATAGGCCTTGGCCAATTATCCACATGGTGTCGTGGGCCCCCAAGTGGGAAAGAAACATGAGCCAGCCTTCCTTTACAAAAGGCCATTTCAGTATTTCCTGGAGGCAGCTCCATCATTATCCCTGATCTAAGAGTGTGGATATGTGGGGGGCCTCTTACTTGTGGGCCCCTGGCTGGAAAGAACCCTTTACCTCGTTGCAAAGCCACATATAGCTTTGCATTATTGCCACCTCTCTCAGTGCTCCCATTGCTGACCCATGTGCCTCCTACCATCAGTGAGGGAGGGCTGCCAGAGATCTCCTGGGACGCATTAATAGAATCTTGTCCCTTCTGTCTCTGGCTTGCCAACCCCTCAGAGCTATTTACTTCTGCTGTTGCTAGGGACTCTTCTGCAACGGCAGGTGGTGGCACATAGAGATGTCTGAGAGCTCTCGAACTATTGACAGGAATGTAGGATCCTGTTCTCTTAGAGGAACGCTCCAGTTGCTGTCTTTCCAGATGGGTCAGCACATTGACAGGAGGTCTCAGCGGGACGTGAGGGTGGCCCCAGGTCTCTGCATTATTCTTCAGCATGGAAGTCGGACATTGCAGGGGAATGTTGCAGCACAGCTCCCGGTTCCCATTTTTGTCCACAGCTACCACTATAGATGAAGGGGCATGGGCTCCAAGGCTTGCAAAAACAAAAATCAAAAAGCTAATAAAAATGGAAATGCAGTGACCAGAAAATATCTAAAATGTTATTGACTGAACTCACTGAAATATACCAGAAAAAAAGAGTGGCCTCCCTCCCCCACATGTAGCCAAACAAATAATTTCTGAGACCATCGACCTTTTCCCAGGTGGTTTTAGCACAAGGCTATATGATTGCCTATCATAGTGGCCCTACTCCAGTCCTCATTCCCCCACTTCCACAAGGCATCAAGGAAGCCTAGAAGACTCAGATAGCTTAATAGTAGGCATATAATAGAAGTCCCTGTAGGATCTATGATTCACTAAACCTGGCATTCAGATTCTAGTATGAGTGTTCCGGAAGTCATATAAGAAGAAACATATTTGTCTCCATAGACGTCAAAGAAAGATTAGTTATGCTAGCAAACACTCCAGTTCTTCTTTTCTGAAGCATCATTCAACATTCATGCCAAATTTTGTTAAAATTTCCTTTCATTCAACCTATATCACAACCCAGAGTAAGAATTTCCTCATGTTTAAGCCTCAGTGCTTAGACAAGGGGTTTGCAACTTTTATTTCAAAATTCCATTTCAAAGCGGCCACTCTTAGATCCTGGATTCTTAGTGCCTAAGTTTATATTCCTAAAGTTTTGCCTGTGATCCCTTCCTACACTTTCTCCAACCCACTCATTCCTGTGTCAGTTACACAGTAAAGCATTTCAAACTGCTTTTTCCTTCAAAATTAAACAGTTGTACTGGGTTTTGTACTTACACATATTCAGTACAAGCCATGGAGAAATTTAATCAGGATGGCCTTCGTGAAGTGGTTGAGAAAATCAGCTGAACGCCCACACTGGCCAAGTTAGTCTGGAGATATGTCTTGCGCTTCTGCCTTAGAGAGGCTTGACAACTCAAATGAAGCCAGGGACCAACTGCTTCTTTCTAGATTTGGAGTTCTCTTTCTGGGGTTACCAGTTGCTAGGGAAGGGAGGGAGTAAAGGAGTTGGGAGGGGGAAGTGAATCTGTGACACTCCTTTGAAGCTAAATGTGGGACTGCTTTTTGCACAAGAGTAGAGGATAGTAAAGATATTTACTACATTAATTCTGCTGCAGGCCAGTTGAAAAGACAAGTCATTTCAAGAATGATTTACAAGTCATGAAGGCATGATCTTTTGCTAAGAACTGTTTTTGAAGTTTTAGTTATTAAAGGTAGTTGTCAAGTCTCTTTCTCACATTTGGAAATATAAAAATCCAACAGAGTACCATGCTTAATTTTATAAATTACCATTTTGGAAGAATGCACGTTATTAACTTGATGGAAAATAGAAGTTTGGGGAGTTAAATTGTTTTCCAATCTATGAGTATGAAGCAGAAATAGCACTGTAAAAATCCCTCAAAGAATTATCTCAGCTTTTATTTTTTAGTCCCTCAATTGATAGTTATTTCTTTCATTCTGCCTACTAGTTTATCAGCTTTGTGTGTGTGTATATATAGTCTGTAGTAGAGTTGTGAAAATTTCTCTTAGGTGGGGGGAGAGAGATAAAAGGCACAGCAAGTATCATAACTTTATGAATATTAGCTAAGATTTTGCCTTGCAATTTTTTTGCACAAAGAACTTTGCTCTGGAGTTACAATGATCATCCCCTCATTCAAGATTACTAATGTTGCTCCTGGACAAATCCATGAACTTGACCCACCTTCTTTAATTTACCTATTTTTTTGCTATACATACTAGACCTTGAAGATAACTTTTTCTTTATTCTCAACATCAGTATTGTGCTACAGTATATGCTGCTGCAGTTCAACAGTAATATATATTTATTCTTTCTTAAGAAAAAATAACAGTCTCAAAACTCATGTGTTTCAACTTATAGAAACATGGTGTGTGTATGTGTGTAATGTGTGTGTGTGTGTGTGTGTGTGTGTGTGTGTGTGTGCACGCACGTGCGCAGAAGGGAAAGAGAGAGAAAGGGACCGTGGGAATAATGCATAAGTACAAGGTACTAATGCAAAGTAACAAAATTCATGATGGAAATTACCTTTTGCTTCTCCAAGTCCATATCTTCCTTCCAGGATGCCATGACTCCATTTATACACTGCTGAGTGTTTTTAGCTCATTGAAAGTTGAAAACTGCGTGCTTCAATTATGTTTCCCAGAGGAATCTGCTCACTTGCCTAACATCATTCACTGTTAAGAAACTTCTTGATTCCCAAGCTTCAGTTTCTATTCTTACTTCAGTTTATTATATTTTTGTTCCTATGTAAAATCAAACTTATTATTAGCAATATAATTGTGGTGGAGTGTTAAAGACCTTTTTAGTACTTGCCATATCAGAGAAAAAAATTGCATCTTGGTTTAATGCCTGCTAATAATTGGCAAGTCATAATTGCATAAATTGTTTATGTATAATAGTTTGTATTTTTTCTGAATGATAGCAATGAAGACCTAGGAAACCCTTAATGCCTACCAAATGATTGCAATGATTGAATATTTTAACCTAGAAATACCTGTTTAGTAAGATATAATTTTAATTGGATCACATAAGGGTGAAGTATAATATAGGGACCAAATCTGGGGACAATGACAATACCCATGACACCCAAGAACTTTCCAAAGTGATAATATGTATTATGCATTTATGGATGTTAGCTCAAATTTTGTCTTTAACTTGTTATAGTTTGTGCAGATAATGTATATTTATTGAATTCTTACTGCATGCATTTATTGTTGAGTCAAATGTGAATTTTACCAGAAAAATTATGCAATCCACAATGACTTCAAGGAATACTCCAATATTTTCTTGGAGACAAAATAACATCTAAAAATTATCAGAGAATGGCATTAAAAAATAGACACAGGCTATTAGCTGCATGGTATAAGCTAAGACCACAATGAAAACTCAGAAGAAGTAATTATAATTGTGGTTCAAGTAGTTGTGACATATTTCATGTGGGGTTAAAACTTCAGTTGTGTTTTGAAGGATAGATACAATATACATGGGCAGAGGAAGAGATAACATTTTATGCAAAGAATAGTTATGGAAGTAGGGATAAAGGAAAAAATATTTGGGATTTTTTTGTAGTTCAGGTTTTAATCTAAACTAGGGTTCATATTTGGCAGAAATGAAAATATAAAGAGCTGAAAGACCCTCTAAAAATAGAGATCAACCATATAATTACTAAAGTTGTACCCATAAGGAAACATTTTAAATTTTAAACTTTAAAGTTAAAGAAGACTAGAATCATCTCAAAACCTACCTTTTGACAAAAAGGTGTCAGACTAAGCCAATTATCCATTGAGCATTGAAAATGACGTAATAAAGTACACACTTTTTTCTTTTGCTTGTTTAAATGACTATTTTGGGAAGGGAAAGATGGGTAGAGATTGCAGATTTTGTCAAAAAGCCTAGTTGTGAATGTAGTAATCTTAGTCCATTTTCTGCTGCTATAACAGAATACCTAAGACTGGGAAATTTATAAAGAAAATAAATGTATTTTTCACAGTATTGGAATTTGATATCAAGCAGTTGGCATCCAGTGAGGGCCTTCTTGCTATGTCACACCATGGTGCAAGGCTGAGGACAAGAGAGTAAGAAGAAGCAAACAAAGCAGGACTTAACTCACTGCTATACCAAGTCACTCTAGCAATACTGAACCCTTTCCAACCATAACTGCATTAATCCACTTTTTAGGTTGGAGCCCTGATGGTGAATCATTTCTTAATAGTACCCTCTTCTCCACTCTGTCCCAACTCTTAATATTATTACAATGGAAATTAAATTTCAACATGAGTTTTGGAGGGGGCATTTAAATTATAACAGCAGTTAAGATGTAAAAACTTTTCATTATCATGGACACTTTTTACACAGCACAGGTCCAGATATCACTGATATGTCTCTCAAAAAGTTCTGTTGACTATATTGACGTGCTCAGTAAGAACTATACTATGATATATTTACCTCTGCACAGCAGTTATAAGGTTATTTGTGATTGCTGGGCATGACAACTCTTGCCTGTAATCCCAGCTATTCAGTAGGCTGAGGCAGGAGGATAACTTGAGTCCAGGAGTTCAAGACTAGCCTGGGCAACATAGGGAGACCCCATCTCAAAAAAATAAAAAAAAATGTGATTGATCTGCCATGTTGTTGTGGGTTTTTTCCAAAGAAATATTACAGATGTATATACACAGGCAAAGTGTCCTTTAAAAATATGTGAGGGGGTCAACTCCTTTGTATCCCCTCCCACTTTGGGAGCTTTTCTGTACTCTCAATAAATCCTGTTTTCAAAAAAAATAATAATAATGAGGAAGTACCCAAGAAAACTGGAATGATCTTTTTGAGGGCGGGCCCCTTGTAGTACACTCAGAATTTGTTGCTCTGAATCAAACGGTCAGCCAAAGTGTTTATCTGGAAGTTTTGAGAAGATGGTGTCATGATTTGTGGAAGAAACATCTCAAGCTGTGTTTAAAAAGTAACTGGTTCTTCCTTCATGGTAACACACGTGCCACATCATGCTGAATGTTCAGCAGTTTTTGACTAAAAACAACATGACCCTCATGTCCCATCCACCCTATTCACCTGATCGTGCTCTGAATAATATTTTGTTGTTGTTTTTGTTTCCCTGGATGTAAAAATTCCTCAAAGGGAAATGTGTTGCTAAATGTATTCACCATAAGAGGTGAAACAAAAATAACAGAAACTCTATAAGGCATCAAAATTGATGAGTTAAATAACTCTTTTCAGCAGTGGAAAAAGTGTCTCAATAGATGTATTGCATCAAACGAAGAGTATTTTGAAGGTGACTGAAGTTTAAACATATAAGAATAAATACACAATGTTTTATAAATAAATTCCTGTTTTGGGGGATTCCTCTTGTACATAATTTCTGTTTTGCTTAGAATAAGAATTGAGCAGATACAGACATATGAATACATTTATCTGTTTTTAATGAGGAAATTGTCATGTTGATTTCTGGGTAGACAGATATCAGAAAATTCTATCCTTTAACTCACTTTCAAAATGTAGTATAGTTATGATCGTGGAAAGCTGTCTAAGTTTAGAATGTCTAAAAATGACTTCTAGATGATAGATCAGATAATTTTAGCAGTCTGTAGCCATTTAATTCAAGTGTATTAAAACGTGGGACTCATGAGGGCATGATATTATCCCATAATCGGACAGGCAGCATTATTCTATTACACAGCTATAGACAGTTGTCCTGTGCTTTCTGCCACCAGCTGTCCTGCGAATTCTGTGTGGTAATTGATGTGGAAGAACAGGTGAGAGCGTCGCTATTTCATCACTAACACTGGCAAAAGCAACGAACAATATATACCTCACTGCTAGACCTATTTGTATAAAGTTCAGTAGATGATAATTGTTCTTGACTTTTTTGCTTCAGATTTAAAAACATAAATATAATTTAACTGATATATAGATATAGATATAGATATGGATATAGATATAGCTATACATATATACCTTGTGTGTGTGTGTGTGTATGTGTGTGTGTGTGTGTGTGTGTGTGTGGTAACTTACGGTAATTACTCCAAAACAGATTGTTTCCTTGCACAAATAAGCAGCTACCAGAAGTTCCTCCAACATATGTCACTAATTTTTCTTGATCTCCTGAGAGTCAGAACTAAAAATTAAGTAGCAGTGGGGCAGGTCAGATGAGAAAAAAGGAGGCAGTAAAGGGAAATTGATTTTTAACATACCAGACGTTTGATATACATTGTCTCATTTAATAGTTACAGCAAACTTCTAAACCAGTTTTTATGAATATATGCATTTTATAGATAAGGAAAAAGAGAGTCAAAGAAGTTAAATAATAGTTTTCCATGGTCCTTCAGGTAATAAATGGCAAACAATATTCAGATACATTCAATATGACACAAGAGTTCATATTCTTTCATTTAGCCATATGCCCTCCAAATTATAGTTCTAGGACAATGACATAAATGACTCAGATCAAACATGTGTACCAGATTTTAATTTTGTTTTTTTTAATGCATAGACTCATTGACACTCATCCAGAAGTAGTTCCACAATGGAAAAATTATCCAAGCTGTAATGCTTATATCCCAGAAAGCTTGACCATGCGGAGATACAACAAATGATTGAAACATTAGGTGCTTCATGGTACTGCAGCAAGAGAACTGAAAACATTGCCATGCAGCAATAATGGTTGGTGACAGAGGATAAGACTTGGTTATATGACAGCATTGAATGACAGCATTGAGTGACCATTAATGAGAAGCCAATGATTATATGAGTTCAGTATTATCAATATTAAAATTAAATTACTGTAGACCTCTTTAGCTGCCAATATAGAGTTCCTCATATTCTTCCCATGGCACTTGCATAGGACTAGAATGGGAATGGCCTATAATCATGATTAGGTCATCCAGTTTCTGCCTTCCAGAATTGAAGCAGCAGGGAGAAAATAAGTTGTGTGTGTGTTGTGTTTGGTTAAATGAGGGAGGGTTTGAATTCTCTAAGTGAGGTATTGATCACTCTGGAGAACATCCTTCTGAATTAGGAAAATATGTTAATTTTAAAAAATAATGTGTTTTTTTGTTTATGTATGCTACATATAAATTATGATACGTGCATCAACTAATAAGTAAAATGAGGAAGTTAATGAAAAAAGTTATACTTTACAGTAACTAATTAGACTATACATGTGTGCATTTATAATTATGTCATATATATATTTCCCATGCAAAAATTAATTTTTGTACTCAGGAATGAAGGCGTTCTTACTGTAAAAAATAAAAACTATTTAGATTAGCTCCTTCTTGCTTATAAATAAGACACTGAAAATTCATGTTGCAAACATTTTATCAGTTTATTAAAAATGAATCAGATGTGTCAAAGTGTTCAGAGATTTGGCTCTGGAATCATAAGAGCAAAAATCTTGGTTCAAATCTCAGCTTTACCACTTACCAAGTGTGTGACCTTGGTCAGGTTTTTCTAATTTTTCTGAACCTCACTTTATCTGTAAAGTGAAATTAGAGAGAGAATTATATTAAATCATTTGTGAAAAATAACTATTACATACTAAGTACTTAAAATATAATTTTCCTTGTACACGCTTGATACAGTTTTCTTATATGTAAAATAGAGAGGTAAATACCTCTCCTACATATTTTAGGGCAGTTAACAGAATTAAATATGATAACTATTTGAAATTGCTTTGCAAACCGTAAATCACTTCACATATGTTTGGCCAATACAACTAGGGGTGATACTTCTGGAGCACGACTTCTTGGCATAATTTAAATAACACTGTGTAGGTAGGTGGCCAACTATTCCCCCTAAATATAATATTGTTTTTCTTTTCCTAAATCATTAAGGTGGGAAGGATTAACCACAACATTTAAAAAAAAAACTCATGGTGTAAAATGCTTTAAACTTTTCAATTGGCACTACATAAATCACCTATTGTTGTTTTTAATGCAGTAACTGTGTTAGAATAAAGAGTGCATTTTTGTATTTGACTACATATTTAATTGGGCTTCAGAATCTTGTGTTTCACAGCAGGAATCACTGAAAAACCCGTGATGATTAGAGAGAAAAGCCTGGGGAAAAAAAGAAGGTTGCTTGGCTCCCTGATAGTGAAGATTTGATTGATTGATTCTCTGAACGATTTATTACTTTAGAGGGAAAAAAAAAGTTTTTCTCCTCCCCAGTCACTTCCCCTACAACCCTCTCAAGTGGTCAAATAAATAGCTTGCTGGAGGAAGAGTAACACTTTTATAGACTGACTATAATTCAGTGTGCAGGAAAATTTGCTGATGAAACTCAAATTAAAATAATAATAAAGCCTATCCAGAGAGGCCATGCTTAATTCTTGTCTAAATTATGCTGTATGCCCATGTTGCTAATGAACTATTTGTGTAAAGGTCCTAAATAAACACAAGTGCTATGGAGTCATCTATTTGTCTTTATTTTTTTAATTATTTCAAATCTTCCACCTCTAGTTTATAGAATAATGAATTGATATGTGTGCTTATCAACAGGAAGAATTCACCAGAGAAAGGCTCCAATTGTGTCCCAGGCAATGGGTGAGGGTCTCTTAGAAGATTTCTGGAGGATAATAAAGGAGTCTTACTTGGGTAGCCCTATAATAATATGTAAACCAAAGTGATGAGTCCTTGTAGAGGCTCTGGGTCATTTGCCACATGGTCAAACCAGAACAAATAAAGGAATGTGTTACTGTACTCCTTCAGGGTTACCAGAGCCCTTAGTTATATGTACAATTTCCAAATTTTATTGATCAACAGACTGACCTGGGAATCTTATTAAAACAGTAGATTTCTGGGTTCACCTTTAAGACTGTAATTCAATTGATCTGTACTGGGGCCCATTTATCTACAGTTTAGATATTTGCTGATTCTAATAGAGTGGTCTTCTGACCATTATAGAAAAATATCAATTAGATTGTGTAGCCTTGTAGTTTAGGGTTCTGGGAATAGGCACAGCCTTCTAGTGGACACTATTTTTTCTCTAGGTTTAGACCACCGACTAGATAGAGTGGGCACTAGAACATGAAATCCTTTTAACCACATACCATGCTCCAGTTCCATTTTGTTCCATAGACTTCCAAATATAATAAATAGTATTGAACATATGTGTTGAGTTTAGTTTACCCAGAGAAGCAGTTCCAAAAATGTGATCTGAGAAACACTGTCATCCCCCCAGATCCTTTTGAAACTGGCCCAGTTTCCCCATATAAGATATGGGGTTTTGGTATTTAAAACATACATTTGCCTTATCTGAGCTTCTTTCTCAGAAGGCCACCTCTCAGGCAAGGGACTGAAATTCACCAGAAAACCTCATCCAGACAATGAAATACCAGAATTCTCACTTGTCATGATTGCTTCCATACCCCTAGTTACTATTTTGCATTCCTTCCCTCTCTATATAAACTCCCTAATTCAATCAGTTGGGGAGACAGATTTGAGACTAATCTCCTGTTCTCCTCAAACGGTATCACAAAAATAAAAATCCTTCTTCCCTGGAAATATTTGTTATCTCAGTGATTGACATTCTATAGAGCAAACAACAGGTCTCAACAAAACCTTTGGCATTTTGGGACCAAATTTTGGTTCCCTGACTGGGAATTGGCTATGAGAGTTTCAGGAACCAGCTTTACACCTGCCTGGTCCTTTGGATCTCTCTCTCTCTCTCTCTCTCTCTCTCTCTCTCTCTCTCTCTCTCTCTCTCTTTCTCTCTCTCTCTCCCTCTCCCTTTCCACCTTTGCCAGAACTTAATTACATTCCTGATAGCCTAGAACATACTCTGAAATTTGACATCTGTGTTCATCCATGAGACTGTCCTTTGTGGATACAAGGTAGTGGAATCTACTTTTCTGAATTTGGGGAATTTCACATAACCTTGGTCAAAGGTTGTATAAGCCCAGCCAACTGAGAAAGGAAGTGGCCTGTTTCATTTTTGAAAGTCTCAGGGCTTGTTAGTTGCCACTGAAGCTAGATTGCCTTATGGCAATTGTTTGTTTATGTGTGTGTGTGGATACAGTCATGGAAAATCAGAATTTGATCCCAGAATGCAGTCTGCTTAGGTGTATTCTCCAAGATAGGTCTGAATATAGTTATGAGCCAATGGAACAAAGGAAAATGATAGTCTTTTGTAATGTTCTTTGGCCCCAGTGTTCTTTGAAGCCTGGGGAGGCTTCATTTGGAACTATTCAAGAGTCTTTGAATTGTAGTGCTGTTTTACAATTGGATTCGTTTTGTTGTTGAATGGAAAAGTGGGATAGAGTTCCATGTATCTATGCTTTTATGCTGCTGTTCTAAGCAGGGCCAGGCCTGGTTAGTATTTAGTTCTTCTGTGGTATAATTTGTCCTCAGTGTTCTTGGGAATCTGTGGAGGCTTGTCTTTTAAAAATCTAATGACCATGGAAACTGCTTTACCCCAAATTTTGGTTCATGACTTCTGTTGGATGACCTATCAGGGCAAACAAAGTTTACATCTGTGAACATGTTTGTAAACTGGTAAATTTGTATTATCTTATGGTTAGTGTTCTCAGGTAAAAGCCATGGAATCTTTATTCATGTATGTATTACATGTTTAGATGTGTTTATGTGTATGTATATTTATTACATGTTTTATCTATAGGGTATCAAATCAGCATATGCAAGTAAATAAAAATCATGCATAAATTAAGTCCAAGCATTTTTCAAGGTCATATGACTTAAGTAAATTTTAAATAAACAAACTGGCTATAAGATTATGGGCAAAATAAATTTAGAAATGTGTTAGGAATTGTCAGTATGTCACAAAAGTTTATGAGAATGTAAAAACAGCCAAGAATAAAATAATCTTTGTTTATGTAACTTTTGATTAAATAATACTAGTTTAAGGTTGTTAATTTAATAAAAATCTCTGAATCTTCTAAATCATTGGCAAAAAATATTCATTTATTTAACTTTAAGGTTCTTACTTAGGTCTTCCTAACATGCATAGATTGCAAAAATGATTAACAAAGAAATAATAACTAGCTTTGTTTAAGGTCTCAATTTGTATAAGTAATTTTGTTAAATTGCTAATAGTGAATGAAATTTTTTGCCAATGATTTAGAAGATTCAGAGATTTTTAATAAATTAACAACCTTAAAC
>CAUYQG010031486.1:0-16815 GCA_963574415.1 Tarsius wallacei | reverse complement strand
GAACCAAGACTGGGAATAAGTGCTTTTTATAGGAAGAAAACAGACCAGGTGCGGTGGTTCATGCCTATAATGCCAGCACTTTGGGAGGCTGAGGTGAGAGGATTGCCTGAGCCCGCGGGTTCGAGACCAGCCTGGGCAACTTGGCAAGACCTCATCTCTACAATTAAAAAAAAAAAATTAGCTGGACATTGTGGCACGTGTCTGTAGTTCCACCTACTTGAAAGGCTGAGGCGGAAGGATCACCTGAGCCAAGCAGGTTGAGGCTGCGGTGGCCAGGAGCATGCCACTGCCCTTCAACCTGGGTGACAGAGTGAGACTACAACTCAAAAAAAAAAGTGCCAGACATGGTGGCTCACGCCTGTAATCCAAGCACTTTGGGAGGCTGAGGTGGGAGGATCACTTGAGCCTGGAAGTTCAAGACCAGCCCAAGCAATATAGTGAAACTTCATCTCTACAAAAAATAAAAAAATTAGCTGGACATGGTGGTATACACCTGTCATCCTAGCTGCTGGGGAGGCTGAGGTGGGAGGACCACTTGAGCCCAGGAGTTACAGGCTTCAGTGAGCTGTGATTGAGCCCAGCCAATGGAGTGAGAAGACACCAACTCAAAAAAAAAAAAAAAAAAAAAGTACGTGGTGCTTTTTCAGTGGCTGAACTTCTAAAAAACAAAAACAAAACCTCCTCTACCCCAATCCTAGAGCAAATGACCCAAGAGGCTTCCCTAAAGTCTTAGATGTACAGCATCTTGCTGCTCTGAGTTCTTTCTGAGTCTGGCAGACTGAATTTCTAAGTCTTGAGCCAGCATGGACTCTCAAGGTTTGCACAGGATCTATTTGTTTTGGGTCCTGGCCTGCTTGTGTTTTACACTCAGAGGCTCTGGACATCATCCCTCCTACAAAGTGCAGTTCGGACTGCTACAACCTGGGAAGCTAGTAAAATGCTCAGCCCTGCGATTTCTGGGGGCCCAGCAAGCTTCCCCAGGTGATTCTAAAGCACAGTAATGTTTGAGGACTCAGAAGGAAGTCAGAAAGGCAAAAATGAAGCCCTTCCTGTGATGGGATCACAGCCTGGTAGATGTACAAATTCCATGCTGAAGAGACCTAGCAAGAAAGAGGTACACTCTACTAGGCTCTTGATTTCTTCTGGATCAGAAAGGGCTCCTTGCAGAAGCAGTCTTTTTTTGGTATTTGGCTGTCTGTAGGGGTATCCTGGAAACAAAGAAACTGAAAAACCAATAAATAAAAACCATACAACCTTTAATTCGAGATTCATTTGGGTTAGGAATTTTTTTTTTTTAATGCAAGAGCCTCTGGTCAGGATTAAGCCTATTTTGCAGTGAAAAAAATTCACCATAAAACACTAGCTAAGGATAGCATTTTGAGAACTAGGGGTGGTTGCTGTGGTTGATCTGAAAAGGTAGGGAGAAGAATCATGTTTGATTTTGCATGAGATTTGCAAATTTCAACAGTAAAGAGGCAAGTATGGTAAATGAATGGATGGGAGGTTGACAGTCTAGGCGTGCAATTAGAAGTGGGACATGACAGGGACCGAGGGACACATTAGATGTGGGGAGAGGTGAGAGGCAGGGAATGTGGGTATCAGGACAGATGGATGGCATGGTGGGGTGGGGGGGGCACACTTTTAGAACACGTGACTGACTCAGTGGGGATTTTAGCCCAGTGCTTCGTTCCCTGGCCCGGCTGAAGCCCACTATGACCCTGGAGGAGGGACTGCCAAGGGCTGTGCAGGAGTGGGACCGCACCAGCAACTTTGACCGGATGATCTTTTATGAGATGGCAGAAAAGTGAGTCCAATGAAACTTCATTCTCCCAAATTGGGTTATGTGGCTGAGTGGGAGGGACAGTGAAGACAGGCTTGTGTCTAGGTGTGCGGGTGATTGTCAAAAGGGATGTTAGTGTTCTCACTCTTAAGCGGACCTTGAACAACTATCATAATACTATAAGAAAGTGGTTGGCAGGCAACCCCCTTGGGTCCCCTTCCACCATGGGAGCGTTTCTGTCCTCTTAATGAATCCTGCTTAAAAAAAAAAAAATGAAAGAGATTGGCAGTAGTGGGAAAATGCCAGGGGAGTGGGGGCACACCTCATCAAGGGTATCTGCATAATGAACATTTGTATACCTAACCTTGAATTGTACCCCACATATTTAAAATTAAAAATTAAAAAAAGGGATGTTGAGGGGGATGTAGATTAGCACAGGGTCTCCTAGATCCTTGCTGCTTCTTCCATCACCTTGACTCTAGGGTTTCTCTGTCCGATTTCATTTTGGAAGCTCTCCCTTGTCCAGATGTTGATTCTGTATAGGGGTCTTGGTATTGTAGGTGTTAGGATGGGATCACAGCCTAGTAGATGTACAAATTCCATGCTGAAGAGACCTAGCAAGGAAGAGGTACATTCTACTAGGCAGGTTCTTTTGTTACTGACAAGATGGCAAGTGGCTATTGACACAGAACATCAAGACCACCCCTGTTTTGGACACAGCTGCACAGAAAAATCCCTTTCCCTCTCATCCTAGGGAGGGGCTGGTTCTGAAGAGCTAGAAGCAACCAAGGTTCTGAATGACCAGAGTGGTCTGGCTCTTATCCCTTTTCTAGGTGATATCTTCAGTTAAAAAACAAACAAACAAACAAAAAACACAAGGAAAGTGAACCCTTTTAATAAAACTTAGCTTCCATTTTCTCTCCCCAAATCTTCTGGACCCCATACCTCCTTTATTTTTACCTTTCCAAGGCCCCAGCCCCAGCCTCTGGGATTCCTGGATCTCAGCACTGCCTCCTGGTGGAAACTGCCTTGAAGTGTGGCCCTGGACCCTGCTTCAGGAATTCAGCCACTTTATGGTAGTAGGCGGGGCAGATAAGGCCTTGATGCATCAGGCCTGATGGAATTCAGCAAGTTTGTATTAAGTGCTGTTGTGTACAGTTCATGAAGCTGGACGGGATCGCTATGGAAAATAAGTGAAAGCCCCAGCTTTGCCCTAAAGTTCCCAAGCTCTATATCATTCATTTTCTTAACAAGCTTCCTAAGAGATGACTGTAGGTGAAGCAACTATGTGGTAAGCTCCCGAGTTTTCCCTAGAAATGTTGTTAGGCTACCTGTGAGCAGCCCTCTCCTGCATGACATGACTTATGTATACTTTACCCAATTGAAAGCATTTCTTTTCTTAGCCATGCTTGACTGCTGCTTGGGTTGCTGATGGGCCTGGTCTCCTCAGCACTGCCTGTGCCTTCCTCACCCTCTGCAGGTTCATGGAGTTTGAGGCTGAGGAGGAGACGCAGACTCAGAACACACAGCTGATGAATGGGTCTCAGGGCCAGTCTCCTGTAGTCCCTTTGAAACTTGATCCTCCAGGGCCCCTGGCCCCCGAGGTTTGCCAGCAGCCAGGTAAGGCTACCAAATTACAACAGGAACTGTGAACCACAGGCTCAAAGGGAGGTGTACAGAAACCAGTCCCAGATTAGGGAAGGCATTGCCCTTGGCTCTGCCACTTTCCCTCCAGAGGGAGTAGCATTTAATGTTCCAAACAGACCACCCCATAAAAGGCTGGGTTCTCTGGCTCCCTTTGTCCCGAACTGGGTATTGATCTTGCTCAAGTCAACTACTCTCATCGAGACTGTAAATCTGGCACATACCTCATTTGCCTAAGAAATGGGGCTAGATCAGGGAGTTTCTTGGAATTTCAGGGATTCCAAGATTCTTCATACAGTGATTCTCTAGACCCTCCGGCTCCTAAGTCTTCTCCCAGTGGCTGGTACTTTTTCAGGTTGACTTTGATTCAGCCTGGAACCATTTTAGCATACCCAGATTGCTGCCTTTACAGAGCTTGCAGATAGAAGCTGTAGCTTCTGTGCCACTTGCCGTTGTCCTTTCCATCTCTTCCCTTAGTGTACATCCCAAAGAAGGCAGCCTCCAAGGCACGGGCCCCCCGCCGGCGTCAGCGCAAATCCCAGAAGCCTCCAGTTCCTGAGGCACCCAAGGAGATCCCACCAGAGGCTGTGAAAGAGTATGCTGACATCATGGAAGCGCTGGTGGGGAGTCACTTGGCCGCTGGGGAGTCAGATGGAAAACAGGAAGGGCAGTGGCAAGAGGAGCAAGGGATGTATCCAGATCCAGGTCTCCTGAGCTACATCGATGAGCTGTGTTCTCAGGAGGTCTTCGTCTCCAAGGTAGGCTGGGCCTGCACATCTGGTTTCCAGCAGATCTTGGGGGCAGGTACTTCAGGAAGCCAATGATCTGAAGTTTTGCCCAAGGCAGTAGGAACTAGGTTCTATTCTGTGACTGACAAATATGTGTGCATGTGTGCATATATGTTGATATGTATAGCTGGTGGTGATCATAATGTACAACCCTGGAGGTGAGCAGGGGTGGTCATCGCTTCTTCTCTAGAGCCCTCTGTCTCACAGCTTACCTCTTGTCAGGGACTCATGTCACTTTTCCTTCTATCCCCCAGGTGGAGGCTGTCATCCACCCTAGATTTTTGGCAGATCTGCTATCCCCAGAACAACAGAGGGATCCCTTGGCCTTAATTGAGGAACTGGAACAAGAAGAAGGACTCACTCTTGCTCAGGTAAAGCCAGGATGTAGGGAATATCAGAATAAGAAACTCGTGATTTTGTCTAACTTGACACTGTCATAGATGATATGGCTCTAGAGATGCACAGCTTCAGGATTGGGCTTTAAGTGCAGAACAAGTAGGTGGGGACTATGAAAACATAGGAACTGAGAGTGTAAGGGCTCAAAGCTTGTGAATAAGTATCAAGGTGGGATACAGCTGCAGTGTCTGTTTTTGATACCATTACTTAGGCTACTTACTTGCCTTCCCTGCCTTGCCCAAATACCATTAAAAAAAAAAAAAATTTAAAAAACATATATTAAAAAACATAGAGATGGGGTCTTGCTATGTTGCCCTGGCTGGTCTCGAACTCCTGGCCTCAAGTGATCCTCCTGCCTCAACCTCCCAAAGTACAGGGATTACAGGCATGAGCCACTGTACCCACTGCACAGCCTCTAAATACCATCTTTTACTACCCACTCAGCTACCCTGTCTCACAACCATGCATAGAACTAGTATTTGTCTATTTTCTTCCAGCTGGTCCAGAAGCGACTCCTGGCCTTGGAAGAAGGGGAGGATGCAGAGGCTCCTCCAAGTTGCAGTGGAGTTCAATCAGACTCGAGTCTTTCTGTTTCTGATGGGGATGAAGATGGGGGTGGGCGGCTTCAGCCCTCACCTAGACCTCGGGGGGCTGGGGCTGCTGTTATCCTTAGAAAGGCTGCTTCTCCAGGAAAGTGGGCAAGAGAAGTACATGGAGGGCAGGAGCAAGTCCTAGATGGCCCAAGGGGGACACACAGGGATGGGAACACGCTGTCAACCCCCAGCAGCTGGGACCTGCAGTTAGAAATTGCAGCTCCACAGGGAACTCCAGAACCCTTGAGAAGAGGGTCTGAAAAGGTTATAAACCAGATATCTAAACATCAGGATGGCTACCTGGGAGGTGCTGGGTCCCCAGGACACTGCTTGGAGGCTGATGGGACTTCAGAGGCTCAGCCCATTTCCTGGCAGGAAGGTCTCCAGCCCCAGGGAGCTCCCAGTCTGGATGTTGGACTTGCAGAGCTGGCTCCTCTGCAAGAAGGAGGGTTAGAAAAGCAGGTCCTCGGGTTCCAGACAGGAGGTCTTGGAGCGCTGGCTCAAGGAAAGGAACCTTTAACAGTTCCCCAGGAAGGCTCTTCAGGAGCCAAATGGGGAGATGACAGAGGTCCTCCCTTGGCTCAGAGTTATGATCAGAACCCTTCCCCTAGAGCAGCTGGGGACAGGGTCGGGGCCTCTCTCAGCCCAGGACTTTGGTTGAGCAGTGAGATGGAGGCTGTAGGCTTGGAGCTGCCCATACATATTGAAGAGGTCATAGAGAACTTTCGAGATAGGGAATGTGTGCCTGAGCACCAGGGAGGCTGCCAGGTATTGGGCTCCAGAAGCAACATTTCTCTGAGTCCTGGAGAAGACACAGTACCCGGGGTTATGGAGAGCAGTATGGTTCTTTGTAGAGGCACAGATACCACAGCTGCCCTAGAAGAGAGAAACTACTGTAGCTTGCCAGGACCTCTAAGGGCCGATGGCCTGGCCTTGAGGTCCAAAGAAAATAGAGGACAGAGCCTCGAGACCATTCAGGATCCTGGAAATCTGTGGGCTGAAGGTTGTTCCCCACTGCTGGAGGGAAGAATTGGTACCTCCACATTGGAGTCTTCCAAAGAAACCCTCTTGCCTGCATACCAAGACAGTCTCATTCTGGGGACCCAGGATGCTGCCTCCTTCCCTGAGGCCAGCCGAGAGGCAGGGAACAGAGGTGATTCCTTTTCTCCTCTGTTGAAAACCACAGAACATGTCAACATACTAGATATTAGAGATGACTGTGACTTCCAGCGAGGGGTCAGTGAGGATACTTGCTCACCTAATTTTATTTCTTATGACCTCCAAGGAGAGGGTGGGGAGGATCCCGATCTAACCAAATCTAAAGACCTTGTTTCTTTACAACGGAGTCAAAAATCTTATACACTTGGGACTCCCAAATCAACACCTCCTCACCAGGGCCTTGGAGGCACTTCTCCTAGTCAGGAAACCAGGGATGCCTTAGTTCTGAGGGAAACCTCTCCTGTTAGTGAACCACAAAGCTCAGCAGATGGGGCAAAAGGAAAGGAGAAAGAGGAGGAGCAAGAGGCAGAGAAGGGAGAGGAGGAGGAAGATGAGGAACTCTCCAACTTTGCCTACCTCTTGGCTTCTAAACTTAGCCTATCACCAAGGGGGCTTCCTCTCAGTCCTCACCATGCCTTGGGAGGTCAGGGCAGCCAGAGAGCATTCTACCCCCTCTCTGCTGGGGCAAGAGGCCTCAACCAAACTCTACATCCTGTTGCCAAGGCTGGGAAGCGAGCTCTTGCTGGAGGTCCAGTCCTTGCTGAGAAGAGACCACACCCTGGAGCTCAACTTGGGGTCCCTGGGGAGAATCCCCAGGCTCTGGGAGTAGTTCGACCCTCACAGTCTCGTAAAAGACGGCGTGACAGTTTTGTCACGAGCAGAAGGAAGAAACGACGTCGTAGCCAGTAGGAAGCAGCAGGACCATCTGACCCCACTTGTCAGTCCCCAGGGTAGATTTTACCCCTGTTGCTCACCAGTGGAGAATCAGTCTCATCCAATGTTGTTTTGTTGTTCTGTAAAAATGGCAAGTGTGGAGAGGGAGGTCAGACTGGCTAGGTTGCAGGCAGTCCCTTTAGTGGGAAGTGAGGGGGAAGTACCTTTGGAAGGAGTTGAATGGACAAGAAAAAAATGAATAAAGTTTTTTTTTGGTTGGAAAACGCTCTCGATGTGCCCTCCTTCTGTACTTGTGTCTTTGCTGCTAGATACGGTAAGATGCTATAAAGAGGTAAGGGTAGATCCAGATTCTGCAAATCCAAATACCTTACCTTGCCTCTACCCTCCTCTTGGCGAGAGACTGGTTCTCAGACTGTGGTAAGCCCCAAACTGAGAAGTCTCCAATGATCCCTTTATTCATTCCCTCTTCACAAGCCTGGACTTGGCATGGGGAGAATTTATCTGGACATCCTATAATTAACCTGCCTTCCTTAAAGTCCACGGATGGAAAGATGCTTTACTTGTTGGATCTCTGAGATCAAGATCTAATTTTCTAATTAATTTCCCATAATTGTGTCTAGACATAGACCTTTAGGGGGCCTTGCTTTCTTTCTCGAAAGGAGGCTGGACAGAAAGGACTTAGGTGTCTTCACCTCATCCCATGGTAAAGAAACCCTCCTGTGTGGTTGTTCTGACCTGCAGGAAGGAGGCTGACTCCTTATTAACACAGCTTTCTGCTTCCACTGGTGATGGAATCAAGTCTCAGTAGGATTATTAAATATGGAATGGTAGCAAGCTATTTTTTAAAATCTCTAATGAGGACAGAACAAGAGGGAATGAACTGAAAAGAGGTTTGTGAGAAAGTCTGTTAGAATGTGCACATATAGGAAATGACACCAGGAGGGGAAGATATAAAAATCTCTTGTATGATCTCTGTGCAGGAAAGAGCCTTGTCCATCTGGGAGTGGGGAGAATTCATCTAGCTATGGCCAAGAGGACTGACCTTGGGAACCTTTGAGATCTTGTATTGGGAATCCTGCAACCACTCATCTCTTCCCAACTAATGATACCATCAGTGTGACTGAGCTTCATTTTTTTTAAATAGATATATAGATTTATATTTATATATAAAATAGTTTCTTACAAAAAAAACACAACCAAACAAAAAATTAAAATCAACTTAAAACAAACAAACAGACCATGGTAACAAAAGTCAAATAAGAGCAGAGATGGGGCTGAGGCATAGGGTAGGCCCCTGGCGCTGTCCTGAGGAGGAAGGGGGCGGGAGGCTGAGGTGCTCAATCGCCCTTCTGCTTGGGTGCTTGCACAGTCCCATTGGCCAGAGCAGTGGGGCTGCCTGGGGATGAGGCATTTGGTATCTGGGAGGTGCCTCGGGGGGTATGTGGCGGGCGCAGGTAGGTGCTGAAGAGCTTCCCATAGAGTGGGTCATGAAGGGAGAAGTTCTGGAACTGACCTAGACAAATAAGAGTGAGATGGGGAAAAGTAAAAAGACCGAAGAAAGAGAAGATGCCTCTGCTCTTTGTTCTCAAACCCAGTCTTAGGTCCTCTCTTCCTTTCCAGTCTTTCCTTACCTTCCAGCCTCACTTCTCAGCGGTTCTGATCCCCAGCAGTGGCCACAAACCTTTGTTCCCTCCCAGCCTGGTGCTTTCTTCTCCAAGTCCCAAGTGCTGATGGTGCCCCAAGTACCCATGCGAGGCTGAGAAGGAAGTGACTCACAGAGGGAGAGGCCTTGGCTGGATCCTGCCGGGCACAGCTCAGCATGCAAAGTTGTGGCAGCAGGGAGGGGTGAACCCAGCAGCAGGTGTAGGATGGTGCTGAAGCCATCTTTGAACAACAGGCGGCTGGACCCCTCTGCTTGCTCTTCAGCAAAGAGCTTGGGAGAGAAAGGGATGTGAGTCAAGTTCTCTCCTCATGCTCTTGTTTCACACTGCCCTGCAGGTTGGCCTGACAGGCTGCTCCTCTTCCAAAACAATGGTACACAGGACCTCCCTGACCCTCAGGGCCCTTTCTGCAGGAGAACTACAGGCTTTATAGCTTCTGCCCGCTTCCTGTTCCCAGCTAGGCCTCAACAAAGAGAGGCTAGGGCTCTGCAGTTTTTGGCAGGGTGGCATTGGGATAGATACCAAGCACCTCCTATCTAGAAGCTACTGGAAATAATACACCACACAGGCCTACCAGTGTGGGGTGGGCATAGCCACCAGGTTTCCTCCCCCCCCCCCCCCAGCCCTCTGTACCTCAAAGGCCAGGCTAGTCAGCTCCTCCAGGCTCCTGCACCCATCTAAAGCTGCCAGTGCAAGAGCCACATCTCGGAAGTCCACCAAGCCCTTGGCATCCTAGAGTGAAAGCAAAAACCAGAGGAATGGGGGGACCCTGCACTCTCCCTCCTGCTCCCTGGATTTTGGCTCCTGCCTCTTCTCAGCAGGCATGGTGGTGATCTCTGTGATCATTCCCCTTAGAACTGTGAGTCACATTCTCCAGGATCCCTGAAATTTCTCTCAGGCTTTCTCAAGCTATACCAAGCTACCTGGTGAAAAAGCCCAACCATAAAAAGATCAACTAGGAATATTAGAGAATTCCTCAGGAATGCTGATACTACTATCAAGTTTCTGACATGCCACTGGAGGGCATTACTGGCCCCCAAGTTGGACAAACTGGTTCTCTCTTGTGACTCAACCTATGCGGAAGAACTGGTCCAACAGATTGAAAGGGGACCACTGGCATGATTTCTTACAAAAAACCCAAGGAAACTTCCTGCTCTGCCAGCTCTATAGGAGACCATGGCATCTGAATTTTTGTTTCTGCTCTGCAACAAGACAAATTGGGGAAGCTCTTTTCAGGGACAGTCTTTCTCAATGTAAGAAGTCTATATACCTGGTCACTCTCTGCTCCTTCAGAGGACATTGAGTCAGTCTGTTTCTTAGATTAAAAAAAGCTCTTGGGACCACTGTTTCTTGTTCATAAACATTAAGTGTCTCCTAGGATTATTATAATTTGACAGGAAAACTTGGTGAGTGGAGGGGGGGATCATCAGGCATTAGAGTCTCATGAGGAGCACACAACCTAGTTCCCTTGCATGCGCAGTTCACAACAGGGTTTGTTCCTATGAGAATCTAATGCCACTGCCGATCTGACAGGAGGTGCAGCTCTGCTCGCCCACCACTCACCTCCTACTGTGTGCCTGGCTCCTAACAGGGATGGCGCTTTGGGGACCCCTGCTCTAGAGAAGCTATAGGATATTTGAAATAGTCTGTCTAAGTACAGCAAATACTTCTGGGTCTCAAACTCTCAGCCATCTAACCTGTCCAGTGTTGTTTCTTCTATGTCATCTTCCCACCTTCATGACTCTTCTTCAAAGAGCCTCTCCCAGGGCCTCACAAGGTCTTATGAATAAATATCTTTGCCAATCTCTATAGTGGCTTCAGAAATTTATAGACCTCGCTGATTGGTTATTTCTCCCTTGTTCCTCCTCGCAATGATTAGAACATTGCTCTTCAATGCAGTGGATTTTTTTTTTAAAAGAATCTCCCAGTGGATCTCAGGAGATGACCATCTAACAACAGCCATGAGAACATTCAGTGCTGATTCCAAAGTGGGCATCCAATGCAACTGATATGGCCACTAGGAGCATGTCAGCCTGGAGGGCAAGCCTGAGTTCTGCCCTCTGCGTTCCAGCTCCTTTACCTGCTGGAAGTAGCTAAAGGCACCAGCCACCGTCTGAGGATCAGAGAGCTGTAGCTGCCTGGCAAACTCTTCCTGGCTGATCATTCGACTCCGGCCTGGCTCTGCCCCAGTATCCACACAGCCAGGGGACAGCCTACAATGGAATTATTGAAGGCAGAGAGCTGTCTCAGTTTTCTTCTGGACATACCATGCACAGGACCCAGGTCCCAGTAGAGTTCTCCCAGCACAGACTCAAGCCACTGTTTTTCTGAGATGACTTGAGAGTCCTTCTTACTTTTTTCACCTGTGTTATTACATATCCTTACATTCTTTTCCCCTCTTCCTTTGATTTATCCCATTATCTTTCCACATTTTTTCATTTTTAAGATTTTCTTTCCTCCCTCCCCTTCTTATTCTCTCTCTCTCTCTCTCTCTCTCTCTGTGTGTGACATTGCTCGCACCCTCATCTTCAAGGCCACTTACCCAGCCTTCCGAAGCACCTTTCCCAGTTCCCAGAGCTGTGGCTCCAGCGCCACCTTTAGCCGGCCCACCACAATCACAGGCAAGCTCCCTACAAACTCACATTCGGTGGCTGGAATGCCCAGGGCCCTAGAGGATAAAGAGGAATGGAATGGAGGGGGAGGAAGCAGACAAAACTTCTGGGGGTTCATTATTGACTCTGGACCACTGACTGGGGGGAACAGATCAGGCCCCTTTAAATTTCCCCTCCTCAGTCTCAGCTGTCCGAGAGCCCTTTCCACTGCCAGTTCCACCATCTTTGCCTCACAACCTCAACCCATCCACCCCCTCCTTGTGTCATGGCTCCAGGAAATACTTTGTGGGATACTCACTGTGCCATGACCCTCTGGACATTGTTGGCATAGAGGGTGGGGTCCCTGCTCTCCTCAGGGCTGGGGTGATACACAGGGAGGAACTGAAACATACACATACAATTCTTATCAGGACCTCAGTGAGGCATGACCACTCCCACCCTCTTTCCCCAAGGCTTTAGGCCTCCAAGACATCCACTCTCCTACCCCACCCATGGGGTTCATACCTCCACATCCACAATGCTGCAGGGCTGAGAGGCTGTGAGCCAGAGGACTTTGAGTCTAAGAGAAAAGAGACTTGATGCTCACCCAACTAACTGTGGGCTCCTTTCATCCTGAGGAGGGGAGTGGGAAAGTTCTGCCTAATGATATACAGATGGACTCCTAGTCATACAGTCAGCTGGTGAATATGCAGTTGGGAGACACAAAGAAGAGCCAGAAAGATGGTAGAGAAAGAGAGAAGAGCTGCAGGGATATGCCAGGGGAAGAGCTGCAGGCGAGAGGAGGTTTGAGTAACAGAAAAGGCAAGAGGCATGCCTGCTGGTGGTTGATTCTCAACAAGGGACAACCAAGGGAGAAACATCATAAAAAAAATGGGAACGTAAGTGCAAAGGAGCCATAATCACAGCAGGAACACTTTAGGGGTGGGATAGCTGAAAGCAACACCAGATGATACTGTGAGATCAGGAGGACAGGGACTTCTCTAGAGTTCTCCCAGTTCTGGAACGAAGAAGGGTCATTTGCCATGTCTGGAGATTTGGAAGATGGACCAGAAATTCTCGGATGGATCCTGTTCCCCACCCTCACCCCAGGAATACCAGAACTCACACTCCAGGGCCCCTCCATGCCCAGCTGGTGGTGTCCTGTGGGAAAAGCAGAGATGAGGTCAGATGAGCATTACTTTTTTCCACTGGAATTTACCAATCATCTAAGAGCAGAGGCCCTGACTCCGCCTCTGGCCCCACCCCAGATGCACATCACATTTCTATTTGGGGTGGATTCATGCTCTCCCCTTCCACCCTTCCTTGGACTAAGACTTACCAGACTGTTGGGGTAGCGGATGAGGACAGGCTGCACAGGCACCCCTGCGATGAAGGCTCCTAAATCCCATTTCCACCCCCCAACCAGGCAGAGATTAGTACATGGAGATAGCTAGAAGGTATGAGTCTGGGAGTCTGGGACAGTTCTCAAATGAGATTTGGCTTGCTCTACTTATTGGTATTTTCTCTCTGACCCCTCGACTTGTCAGCATTAGCTAGGAGGTTCCCTATTTCCTTACTCCCTCACCCCTCCTACCCTTCCACTTCTTGGGTTATTCCAGAGTCCCTCCCCAAATCTGGGACTCCCTTTTCCCCACAGCCCTACCACCCACTATCATTTTATTCACCTGGTTTGAACTTAAGCAAAGCCTTCTTGTTGGAACATGTGCCCTCAGGAAAGAATAACACCTGGGAGAAAAAAGAAAGCAGAATGAGGCGAAGGCTGGAGGGGAGGAGAGAGGAAAGGGAAACCTTTTTAGAAGCACATAAAAGGTGAGGAGAGGGTCTTAAGACCCTTACCCACCTGGGGCCACTTGCCTCCTGAGGTGGCCCGCCTTCGGACCTCCTCCACCACTCTGCGACGAGAAGCTGGGTCATGGCGGGATACTAGGATGGCTTGGTTGAATCTAAGAAGGGCTGAGGATGGGAAAGAATAGAGAGGAGTCACTTGCTTTCCACCCTGGGGCATTAACATCTGTAGTCTCCACTTCCTCAACAGTATGAGATGTTTCTCAGTTATCTCATTGCCCTGGGGACAATTCCTTTATAGTACGTTGCCCTTGTAGAGAAAGGACCAGAGCTCTCTCCAACACCTTCTCTATGTCCCAGCTCTCAGAGTCTAAAAGACTGGTTGACAAATGGTGTTCATTTACATTTCATTTGCCAACAGTCAATTCCCCTTCTATTCCCTCCCCTCTTGAGGCCCATTCTTCTCTCCAGACTTTTTGCCCAGAGTTTTTATCCTTTTCCATCACCCCCCCATTGAACTCTCTCACCTCCAATGACAGGCACAGAAAGGTTCTCAGCTCGGGACACAACCTTGGGCAGGTCACAGGGCAGCAGAACAATGGGGTCAAAGAAAGTGGAGTGGGGGGCAGCAACAAGGACAGGAGCTTGAAGGCGAGAGGCCCGCTGGCCCCTAACACGAATCCGGAGGAAGCCCAGCAGGAAAAAGAGCAGGCGGCTCAGGCCCAGCACCCCGTTGTGACACACAGTCCTGCCAGAGCAAGGTTGGGTATCAGTAGAAGCAGCAGTTCTGATCCTCACCCACCCCCAGGTTCAGGCACTGAGAAAGTAGGGCACCCCTCTTTTACCCTCAAATAGGATGCAACCAAGGCCTGAAGTCTCTGGCTACTTTGGGAAGTATCAGGGCATATCATTTAGAGTTGAGGAGGTCTGGGTAACAGGTTTGAGCTTGGCTAACTCATCTCACCCACCCAAGCTGAACAGGATAGTTTCAGAACCCCTCTTCTCTTCTTCAAAGTGGGAACAGAAGGGACCGCAGGGAAGAGAAGTAGGGTCTCTGAGGGCTGATCCCCCACTTACTTCCTCCATCCTGTAATTGGCTCCTGAAGCTGCTCCTCAGAAAGACCAGCTACTTGCAGCCAGGCAAAGGGCCAGAGGAGAAAGAGGACGATAAAGGCCAGAAGCACTCGGATGGGGGCCAATAGTGCCCCTAGGAGGCAGAACTGCAGAGGGTGGGAGAGAATGCAACTTCAGGACTGGGAGATGCTCCCTCCACAGCATCCCTCTCCCCAAGGATGGACCCAGGAGCAGAGAGCCATCATCTCTTGCAGGTGATGGGTGGTGTGAGAACAGAAGAGGGGACTGGGAATCAGGGTGGGATGAAGATAACAACGAGGGCAGAAAGAGAAAAGATTAATAGCATCAAGGGTCCCATTTTTCCTATCTCTCAGTTGGTCTCTACCCCACCTATAAAACCGAATGTCATAAAATGCATCTAGCACTTAGAGGATTTAATGAGATAACACATGTGAAAGTGCCCCGTACTGTGCTTGATGTAGAGTAGGCCGGAGATAGATCCTCCTCCCCCACATCCTATTCCATAAATAGCTCCTATGCCCAACAGAAACCAGGTGCACAGTTCTTTTCACTTTGGGCCTGGGAGGAAGAGGGTTGCAAACACTGAGGGGCTCAGTTTTCAGGGATCGGATCATTTCTAGCACAGCCTAACAGCAATCCTGTAGTGCTGGGGGATAGAGGAGAGAAGAGCTCGGTCCCTCTTGGCTTGGTAGGTGTTGCCAGTAGTCAGGTAGACTCCATAGACTGCCTTGGGGCGGGAGCAGGTAAACAAACCTAGCCCCTGGGGCCCGCCTCTAGGGAAGCGATGACAGCAGAGACCTTGGACACTCCCTCCCCACACAACCTCCCAGTTCCCCTAGGCTGGTGCGGCCCTCCACTTCCTGTAGCCAACCCCCTTTACAGCCTCCCTGCCCCCACCGGGAGGTGCTGCAGTGCGGGGTGGGAGTGAGTGGGAAGAAGTGGTGTTAGCAGGGCACAGGCACGCAGGTTCCAGGCCCAGAAACGCCTTCTCTCTAAACCAGAGCCCCGGAGAAGCACTCAGTACGCCCCTGCCCCCACCCCCGGCTTCCCGTAGTCTCCAACTCCATCCTGACAGCCTCCGCAGGATGTAATCCGCATTCCCCAGTGTCCTCCATCTCTCTTACCCTTGGGTACCTAGCATTCCTCCAGCCCCACCTACTCAGTTCTTCTACATCTTCGAGCTTGTCTATCGCCCGAGCCCGCGTCCTCCCGGGACTCCTCGCCCACCCCCGGCCACCCCTACGTGCGCACCCCCAAATCCCACTCCGCAAGCCTCTCGGTCACCTCCTTCCCATGGATTCCCGTGCCGATTTTTGCCAGAGCTCTAAATGGCCCCATTTTCCTAACCCCACGAGTCTCTCCAACGCCCACTGCCCACAGCTTACCTTAACCTTCTGGAGGCGGGAGAGATGCAACTCATGCACGAAGGGGTTCGGGGGCGCTGGGGGCCCGGGGATGGGATCGAGGGGGGCCCGGCCCCCCGGACTTCCCTGGCTCATGGCGGGAGAAGGTGGGAGGGAGGGCTCCCCGGCCCCGGCCCCGGCCCCGGCCCCGGCCCCGGCCCCCACTCTGCAGAGCAGCTGCTGCTGCAGCGGCGGCGGCGGTGCTCTGGCCCGGGCCCCGCCTGGCGCTGGCCGCCGAGGGGCGGAGAGCAGGCGGCGCGGCAGGGCCCGCCCGCGTTGTCAGGGCGCCGGCCGAGGGGCGGGGCTTTCAGCGCCCCGGGGCCCGAGCTCCTCCGCGCCAGCCGCGACATCCGGAGCCCCTCCGGTCGTTGTTCCGCGTGGCCGACGCCGAAGGTGGCCGCCCTGGGGCTCTGGCCCCTAAGTCGGTCCTCTTTTGAAGACCTTGCCGTCGCCTCCCCGCAGGCCTCTGGCTCGGAGCGGGAGTGGGGCCACGAGGTGGGCGCAGAGCTGAGCGCGCCCTCTGTCACCGCCGGGGCGGGGAGGTCACCCCGCGAGCGCAGATCGGGGTGGGGCCCTCGGGCTGGTGGGCCGCACGCGGAGGCCGGCCGCTCCGAGCTGAGGCGTGAACCCGCTGTCCCTGCAGGCTCCCAGGCCCCAGCTGCCCCTCCTCGCAGGCGGACCACCCTTCCTTCCCGGTCCGGGCGACGCCATCGCGCTGGGGCTTGAGGCGTTTGCGTCCTCTGGCGGTCGCATGGCGCCCCACGATTCTCTGCAGCCGCGTCTTGCCTGCGCTGGGCAGGGCCGCCCGACCTGGTGTGAGGGCTCCCGAAATCTGTGAGGCGCCAGCAACCTCCAGTGCGCTGGTCCATGTGCTTCCCGTGAGCCGGACAAGGCCTGGCTGGGGTGAGGCAGTGGATCCCGATCCTTTTCTCTCTCTGAAGAAACACCGTAATTCCCTTTACCCACGAGCTCCAAACTACCATAGGAAAGTCGAAACTGTTTGTCGGGCCATGGTGAGATCAGGGACTAGGAAGTTCGGTGGACTTTGAGATCCAGTCAGTAACACAATCAGAAATATATAGGCATGGCAAAAAGGGGATACGAGTCTCATTGCTCGTGGAAAGAAGCTGCCTTAAGTTCACTTTGTTTTATTTCTTAAAATAAA
>CAUYQG010031481.1:0-13414 GCA_963574415.1 Tarsius wallacei | reverse complement strand
CAGCAACCTGGATGGAACTAGAGTCTATAATACTGAGTGACCTCTCACAGAAACAAAAAACTGAGTATCACATGTTCTCACTCATATAGTAGACCTTGATCACCCAACGTATTACCACAAGAAAATGACTGACAGTGATGGAAAACGATGGGGGAGTGGGAGGGATCAGGGAAGTGATTAATGGCAGTAAATACCTGTCTGGGGATGGGGGGACACTCCTTATCAACAAGGGTGCCTGAACGAGACATATTTGTGTACCTAACCCTTAAATGTACACCTCAATATCACAATAAAAAAATAAAAATAAAATAAAATAAAATAACAAAAGGCCAATAATACTAAGCATATTCAAAGTTGTGTAAAAACTGGAACACTAATGCATTGCTGGTGAGAATGCAAGATGGTACAATCACTCTGGAAAACAGTTTGGCAGTATTCTATAAAATTAAATATACTTATCATATATCCCAGCAGTCTCACTCCTACATGTTTACTCAAGAGAAATGAAAGCATATATCCAAAGATTTGCATCTGATTGTTTATACATAATCATCTACAACTGGAAACAACCTAAGTGTTCCTTATCAGGAGACTGAATAAACATGCTGTGGTATATCCCTGCAATGGAATAATACTCATCAATGAAAGGGGCAATTTACTGATACAGACAACTTGTATGTATCTCCAAGGCAATGCTAACAGAAAGAATCCAATATCTAATGGTTCCATATAATATGATTTCATTACATGATATTCTCAGAAAGACAAAACTAGAGTGACAGAGAACAACAGTTCAGTGGATGTCAGTGGTTAGAGGTGGGAAAAATGTGCATCTACGTAGGGATAGCATGAGAACTTTTTAGGGGTGATGGAACAGTTCTTTTATCCTGATCATAGTGGTGGTTATGCAAACCTGCCCATGTTTTAAAATGCATAGAACTTCACACACCCTCTAAAAAGTCAGTTTTATGTATGTTAATTTCTTTAAAATTCTCTAAGGAAGCACCTAGATGTCACTATTCAATGCTGAACTTCTTTTGTACTTTTATTCTCATACGAATTTGAGTATTATTTCTTTAACAGTATTTATAAAAACAACAATAATGGGTCAAGTCGTTTACTAGAAATCTTTCAGTATTCCTTTAAAATTTGACATAACAAAATTTTTAAAAGCAGAACATTTTGCCCAATAATTAAAATGTAATTTCTACCAGATTATACAAAATATTTAATGCAAAAGTAGTTATCAAACTTAATTAGCAAATTTACATGGGTACTAACTGAGATAGCTAAAAACCCAGCTGGATTTGTTAAGGAATAAACTGGGAAATAGTCAGGGGAGTAAAGAAAAAAATTCCAAATAAATTGAAAATGGGATGAGTTTTGCTCCTACTTTTAAGGTTATTTATAGTCAACGTTGAAATAGAAATGCATATGCTTTCTAGATGAACAAGAGACAATAAATCATAAGTGAATGAACTTTTGTCAAATAGGATTCATGAATACATCTTGGCCTTCTCAGGCAATTAATTGGTTTTGCAATTTTGAAATATCTGGTGGTCAGTTTCATTTGAAGTTTAAAAACAACTCAACTGCTGGAATTTCACTAGGAAAAGGGTAAGCATGGCAGAATCTACGGTGGCTTTTTAGTTAAAGTGACCTTTTCAAAAAGTTAGCCTAAATAATCTGACCAGTTTTATGTGTCATAATGGTATTGAATTAAGATGAAGCTAATTGGTATAGGAATCAGAAAATTTAGATTTGAAGGCTGCTGATAGCAAACTAGATAACAGATATGTAGTTCTAATCTTTATTATATTTATATTTATTATATTTCATATAGCGCACTCTCTTGCGCGTGAACTCTGTGTGTGTGTGTGTGTGTGTGTGTGTGTGTGTGTGTCTTATCACTGTAATAGGAGCCTTCATAGTTCTAATGCATTGGTCGTTAGACCATACTTTGAGAAACACCTGACAAGAGAGATGGTCTCTAAATCGGTAGTCTGATTTAGTTGGCATCTTCTTAGCCTACTTTTAGATCACCCTTCCCTGATCTTTAACAGCGCAGATCAGGCTATTGTATTTGCAGTCTTTCACATTAGAAGGCAAATAAATTACTAGGTTTTGCTCAGACCTGTATTTTCTGAGAATGATACAGATAACTCTCATAACCCAGGGAGAGCTTCCTTTTCAAAACTGCTTACAGATAGGGTAACTTCTACCCTGTAGGCTCACCTTCCCTATAATTTCTGTAATTCAAACAGGCCTCATAAACCACAATTGATCTTAAAGGAGTCACCTTTTAGATTGTCTCCCAAAAAAAGATTTAAACTCCTAAGTGAAAGATGAAATAATATGATTTAGATGAAATCTAATGATACCCTTAAAATAAGATTTTATGCAGGCAAACTAAAAGGCTTACTAAAAGAAAATTATATTTGACCTTTACTTTAAACTTTTTATGTAATTCTACCCAATTGTTTTCCCAACAATAAAGAGAAAAATTACATTTAAAAATATTTTGATATTTATTTAAAGGAATTCTACTATTGGCTCTAAAAGGAGGTTTTAATTTCATTTGAAAGGTAAAGTAAATTCTAGTGGATTAATCTTAGCCTGTGACTTAAAAAATGCAAATGTTTCCAATAATAATAATTGACATGCCAGCAGATGACATTTACTTTGAGAATATTAAAGCTCTCTGAGGAACTATATGTATAAACATTCAAAATTAAACTTAGTGATAATTAATTGTATTAAGTCTAAATGAATAATAAATGTCTAAAAATAAAAATAATCTTTAAATGCTAGAAAAATCAACATAATCACATTCATTTATGCTGCCCACAAGTATATTTACTATGTTGAAGAACCTTGAAGCAGAGATCAGAGGACTGATACTCAACATTCTAGCCAGAATCAGGAGAGGCTAATAGTTTAGAATTCAGACTCTTTTCCTTTCAAAATCGGCTGTCTTGGACAAGTAATTTAAGTGTAGTGAGAATCATTTTCCTTATCTCTAAAATAAGGACAACTTTGAGCACGTTACCAATCTTTTTGCATGAAATCATCACATGTAAAATGAGGGTAAAGACCTCTTTTAATTAGAATGTTCAAATATCTAAATTGTGGTGCTTGAAAACTTTAATATTCTCATCACATTTGTTAGATAAAAAATATATTATTAGTCTCTGTAAATGAATTGTCTAGCTCTAGTTTTGGAAATAAGAAAAAGAGGCATATTTTTGTTTATATTTAATTAGTTAGTTATGTTTTTGTTCTTGGTTTCCTTCCATGATCTCCTGTGATCTTTTTTTTGGTTTTTAATTTTATTTTTCATTGACAATAACAAGTAATAAGTAAACATATGTATGGGGTATAATGTGATATTTTGATGTATGTTTAAAATGTGGAATGAATAAATCAAGATAATTAACAAAGCCAATATTTCACATACTTGTCATTTTTGTGGTAAAAAAAAGCATTTTAAATTTACTTTTTTTAAAAAAAAATATACAGTGTATTACTATTTATTTGGTCACTATTTTGTACAATAAATCACTAAAGCCTATACCTTCTCTCTAACTAAATCTTTCTACTCTTTAATCAACATTTTCCCATCTACCACCCACCTCCTCTCTACTTCTATGAGTTCAACCTTTTAAAATTCCACATATATGTGTGATCATGCAGTATTTGTCTTTTTGTGCCCAGTTTATTTCACTTAGCATAATGTCCTCCAGGTCCTTTCATGTTTTCACAAATAACAGGTTTTTCCCTAATTTAAAGGCTAAATGGTATTTCATTGTGTATATATACCACATTTTATTTATTTACTCATTAGATGATAGACACCCAGGTTGCTTCTATGTAATCCTGACCTAAGTTACAAATGTGGAATCCTTTGGTTCTCATATCCTTAGTATATGAGAAATGTTTTAAAGCACTAAAGGATCATAATTATTAAAAAATTAAATAGATGTAAGGCTGTGGCAATATCTACAACAGCCAATGGGTTTGTGCAAATTCAAAAAATAAATTAGATACAACTAAAATCAGTTACTTCATACGATAACTCAAAATCAAGATCACGAGCACATGGTCATGTCTGGGTTTTCAATCCCTAATGAGTAAATTATTGAAGATACCTTGCATATTCTTATCTTCTCACCTAGATTTGTACAGTAAAAAGAGATCCACTCTGGTTTCCAGTGTATTCCCGGAGAAAAACACAATGACTGCTACTTAATAGGTGCTAATTTTTTAATTGATCAATTAATCAATGAGCAGCCTATAATAATCCTTAGGAAACAATAAAAACTGTAAAGCCTTGCTGTTATGTACTCAGCCAAATGAGTATTTTGGAGACTAGCACAAAAGAGATCATGTTACCTCTTTAAAATATAAGTGGGATGGATCATTTTTTAAATTGGAAACTAAGCATCTTGTTTGCATGTGTTTGAGGCAGTATTGCATAATGGTTTAGGGCAGGAATAAATTTTGAATCAGAAAGAATAGGTTAGAATCCAGGTTGTTTTCCTCATAAACACTGTTATTTTGGAACAGTACTTTCATCTTATTAAGGCTCATCTTTACTTGCAAAATTGGGAAAATAAATTTTTACTTATGATGTTACTGAAAGAGTTAATGTCAACATTTCACTAGCTATTTGTTAAGTTCTAACCCTGAGAAGACTCTAGCTGTAGTAGTGATGAATTAAATCAATATTATTTCTGAATAACATTTTCTTTAACAATTATAAGAGTTGAGTAAGAAGGAAAGAAAAATTTGTATTATATTTGACATGAATGCAATAATATTTTTTGCATAAACTGGTAATATTTTTGCATAAATTAAGAAAAGAGACAGAATGTTAACAGATTTAAGTAGTTTAAATGTGCCTGACATTCACGAAAATATAGTATTCATTATTTTAAAATAACAATTGCCTTTATTAAGAAATACAGAAAATTTTTATAGAAATCCATTTCAAAAATACATTTCAAAATTTCTGAATATGAAATCATAATGAATTGATTTTTTAATTTTGGATATTACATGACCAATCTTTTGATATTCTGCAATGTTGGCCTCATAAGTTTATTGCCTGAGTAAGAATTTCCTCAAGCTACCTTATCCTCAGGGAGTAACAAAGAACAGATAACTGAACAAATTTTGTAAAACATTTCATTGTCTTCTACAAGCTGCCTCGTTTAATATAAATACTGAAATCCATCTTTAGTATTCCAAATCATGTTTCTTTTCAGAGTTAGTTTACACATTACTCTGAAAACCACTATAAACAATGTAAAAAGTATGTGTATAAATTATAAAAATCATTCCATTTCCCATAATGAAACCGTAAGTTTTTTTGCATTTAAATGATAAGAAAAGATGGAGAGAACAGAGATGTTTTTAAGAAATATTTTAGGGATATTGCAAATCAATATGTAATTTTTAAAATTTTTCATTACTTTTATTTGCTATTACTTAGAATTATAGTCATGAAGGACCTAGAGGGATTGTTATAAGTTGAACTGTGCCCCACCTGCCAAGAAGTATGCCATAAACCTAACCCTCAGAACTTCAGAATGTGACCTTATGTGGAAATAAGGTCTTTTCAGAAGTTAAAATGAGGTATTAGCGTGGGTCCTAATCCAACATGACTGGTGTCCTTTTAAAATGGTGAAATGTGGCTACAGAGACAGACATGCAGCGAAAAGATGGCCATATGACTAGAGTGATGCATCTAAAGGCAAAGAACACCAAGGATTGCAGCAAACACCAAGAGCTAAAAGAGGCAGGGGGTAATTCTCCCTTAGAGTCATCAGGGAGAGTATGTCCATGCCCATACCTTGATTTCTGGCTTTTAGTCTCCAGAATTGCGTGCCAGTAAATGTCTATGGTTTTTGTAGTTTGATATTGAAGCCCTAGAAAACTAATACAGGAAACTTAGAGAACTTACAATCCCAGAAGTCAAAAAGCTGAGGCAAAAGAAGTGAAAATGTCTTGTCCAAGATCACACAGTTACTTTGGGTAAAACTCTAGCAACAAAAGTTCATCAAAAATTAATTCCTTTAAGCTAATTTGTTTAGAGGCTTTTTTAAAACTAAAAATAAATATTAGTACTCTACTCTTTTGATTTTTTTGTAAATAGCCGTGGTCTGATTTATGAAGCTTTTTTTAAATCTAAAAGATAAAATTGAAACTTCTTATTAATACATTTGATACTCCATTTTAACCAAATAATCATTATTCTTACAAGTAGCATCAAAAATAAGATGTTCCATTGTAACTTAAGAGGTTATAATAACTCAAACATTACCAAAAATTACTATATAACTAAAAAATTGATAGTTTTTTGTTTTTCTTTTAATTTTTGTTATAAAATTTTAATGATAATTTTTAAAGGGTGATGACTTAATAAAAAGTTAGTTAGTAAAAAATTCTGCTGGTGACAGGTAACCTGTCCACTCACAGGCGAGGTACCCAAAAATATGCTGGGCAATAGACCCAGATGCCTCTATAAGTGGAGACTATGCTCAGCTGGGAAATATAAAATTCAACCAAGTTACTTATTTGATATGTAATCAAAATGAAAGATTCTTTGCATATAATTTGCTGGTTAATGTAAACCAATTTTGGTTAGTGAGACTTAGGTATGTTAGCACATGTAGAGACTTTGTTTCTTCCACAAATGAAAAATAATTTATGCACTTAAATGGATGATAATTCATTAAGTTAAATATCAAATATGTGCATTTTAGAGATAACAAATAGCTATGGTGGTTTATACCTGTAATTCCAACACTTTGGAAGGCCGAGGCAGGAGGATTGCTTGAACCCAGGAGCTTGAGATCAGGCTAGGCAACATAGTGAGACCTCAGCTCTACCAAAAACAAAATTAGCTGGGTATGGCGGTGCACACTGTAGTCCTGGCTACTCTGAAGGCTGAGGTGGAAGGATCGACTGAGCTCAGGAGATTGAACCTTGATCATCCCATTGCACTCCAGCCTGGGTGATAGACCAAGACTCCAACTCAAAATAAAAACAATAACAGTAATAATTTTTAAATGTCACATCATCTTGCATATAATAGCAAGAATAATTATTTTTCTAATTAATTCATGAGCCTCATGAAGTCAGAGAAAGATCTTTGTACCTCTAGTAACTAGCACCCACGGCCAGCACAAAATTGATGCTCCGTAATAGGTGAATATTAATAAATCTATCCATTCAACGAGTATTTATTTAGCAGTTACTATGAGCTAGACTGCACTCTATACGCTGATAATAGTGCTATGAAAAAAATAAAAATCTTTGCCATTGTTGAGCTTATGATCCAGTGAAGAGTGACAGAGAATAAAGAAGTATATGTGTACTGTAAAGTAAAAGCATTAAGGAGAAAAGTAAGGCAGAGAGCAAGATTTAGGGAATACACCATTTTGAGTGGGGTGGTAAGGGAAGGCTGCAGGGTTTCAACTTGACATTTGACACTTTAGCAAAGATTCAAAAATGTTTAAGGGGGGCTGTAAGCTCTAAACCCTAGTAGTAGCTTTTGATCGCCAAAAAATAAGATGATTGCTTTCTGGTTTACCGAGGATGGGCCTTGGTCATATACCCCTTACATTAGTGTAACTATTGATAGCTTTAACTCTTACTAGTGTCTCTGATTGAATGATAAATTATAAAGTATCATTACTTAGATTATTATATCTACAAATAGGCATAGATGTTTATTAAATAATGAGTTTTTTTAAAAAGGTATATCTTCACCTATGTTTCATCATTTTTCTTTGTCAAACTGTTTAACTCCTTTTGCAGCAATTTTGCCATCAATCCCAAAACTTTGAAACCAAGATTGATGCTGGGAGAATCTTTTAATATCCTTAGGTGAAAAGCTCAAAAGATATACTTATGATTAACATCAACAATAACAATTTTCTCTCACTATGTAAGTTTTATTTAGTATCCCCCTTGTCTTTCATTTCACTGCTGAGACCAACATCTTTATAGAGGTCCAGATGGTGCAGGGAGATTATGACAATGAAAGGTAGCTCATGCTGAGGGCCTCAAGGAGAAACACATCACGGCTCGCCTGAAAGACCAATTTCAATTATATACTTACTATGCCCTTATCAGCCGAGGTGTTCACTCTGTGTCACACATTGCGCAACTTTAGATAACATGCGAGAGGATTAGAGGTTGCACACAAAAGAGGGGTGATATGGACAATTAAAATTCTGCCAAGTTTAAATAAGCTGCCTCATATGAGTTTTGGACATGGGGGATGTACCAAAAATGATCAACGTAGAGAAATCTCATGTGAATTACCTGAGAGTATATCTTAGAAAGGACTTTAAGGTTCATTGTTATAAGGAAGTTTTAAAGCATTCTGTGTTTGTCAGGATGGCCCATCCAATTTGTATAAGCAGTTGTCAGAAGGAGAAGATGACTTCACCTCAGATGTGTAACTTTTATTCCCTCCCCTAAACCAAGCCCATTCAGATTCAGGAAGAAATGCTAATTAAAACTGGAGTTGCTCTTTAGAGTCTGCATAAATTCAGCCCTGTCAACTTTGCCTCTGCCTCCCTGCAAAATAGAAAACAGTGATGTTCTACATACTATGTTAATGTATAAATAACTTCTGCGCTCATTTAGTCACTTCAGCACATCCAAGAAAATGACATTATAAATGAGCTACATTACCTAGAGGAGAGAGACAGACTAAATGTAGGCTTCTACACAACTTAATATGCATCTAATGTACAACTTAAGCAGTATCTTCCACACTAAGTGACAGGCAATTTATCTCCATACATCAGTAGGTGTCATGAATATGACACAGCTTTATTGTTGAAGGAATTTGAAATTTCCAACCATAACTGGATTTTCCTATCTCCATTTATTAGTCAGCTACTTGTAGAAATCAAATTAATTGCCACACTCATGACTGTGCTTGCCTCCATTTAATTAGTTTGGTCTAAGCTTTTCTGATCCTCCACTGGCAACAAGTCAAGCAGGAGGCCACGTTCAAAAAGTGACAATGTTACATATGTGTATGTGTGTGTCAACAAAATAACATTTTGTCATTGTTAAAAATCCCTCTGTTTCTGTTATGTAAATAACCTATGTTGGTCATAAGACATTTACCTCAATTTAAAATCTGTTTTTTAGAGCGCTCGTTTTCTGGCAAGATAAATGTCAACAGTTTTTGATAACTAAGCACTGTTTATTGTTTACCTAACAGTTATAAAATAAGCACATCTAACATTTTTGCTATTTCTTTGAAGGAAAAAAAAACTCTTTCAATTCTTGTAACCCAAAAGGTTTCTGAAGAAATTGTCACAGATTATTCCATAAGATCTTTCTTTGTATTCTCAGCACCCATTCTCTGCTCTTGCATTGCATAGTTATTTGTTAGCCCTAAAATGCACATATTTGATATTTAACTTAATGAATTGTCATCCATTTAAGTGCATAAATTCTTTGTCATTGTGGAAGAAACAAAGTCTCTACATGTATTAACATACCTAAGTCTCACTAACCAAAATTGGTTTACATTAACCAGCAAATTATATGCAAAGAATCTTTCATTTTGATTACATATCAAATAAGTAGCTTGGCTGAATTTTATATTTCCCAGGTGAGCATAGTCTCCACTTACAGAGGCATTGGGTCTATTGCCCAGCATATTTTTGGGTACTGTGCCTGTGAGCGGACAGGTTACCTGTCACCAGCAGAATTTTTTGCTAGCTAACTTTTTATTAAGTCATCACTCTACACTTGGCCCTACTATAATTTTCCTCTTCAGGCACTTTTCTATGACTATTCATAGTCTGATTTAGATTACAGATACATGTTAATATTTTTGTATCTGGAAACAGTGAGGGGAAGATGGAAATACATATTCTAACAATGGAGGAAAAGATGTCAGACAATTTCTTAAATCATCTTCTAGGAAGCAGGACAACTCTAAATAAATTACATGTCGTGTAACATTGAAAAGTCTTTGGATCTGACTCTATAAGTAAACCATAGACTACTCATTAAGCTAGCACCAAACACAGGATCTCAGTCAAAATTTCATAACAAAGAATTAATGCAACATAGGTATTCAGGGTGTCAGCATTAGAAAGATATTATTTAATGCCTAAATATTTATTTGCTCTTCCCCTAGAAACTAACCTAATGTTAGTTTGTATAGTTTGATCAATCTGTGAGTAATTATTGGCAAATACTACTAATTAGGTCAACCTACAGTGGCTGACCTCTAAATGTTCAAGGAATAAATTTCCATAGAACTCCTTTAAGTATCTCATTGCTATTATAAAGCAAGATTTACAAGTGTTCATGTCAGTGAAAATTCTTTTCCTACCTCTGCTAACAAAGCAGATCTTTCGGATTCTATAATTGTTTTGTTCTTAGGATTACATAGTAAGATTATAGAGTATACAAATACACTGGTAAAAGAATTTTATGCTGCTTCTTGAACCCTTGGTATTTAATAGAGAGATTACAAATCATTTACACAAGTCTGGAAGTAGCCAAGGTAAAGTTTATAGGTATAGGACCTGTTATCTCTCTCTCTTTTTTTGAGTTGGAGTCTCACTCTGTCATCCAGGCTGGAGGGCAGTGGCACGCTCACGACCAGCGCAGCCTCGACCCGCTGGGCTCCGGCGATCCTTCTGTCTCAACCTTCCAAGTAGCCAGAACTACAGGCGCGTGCTATCATGCCCAGCTAATTTTTGATTTATTGTAGAGACGAGGGCTTGCCAAGTTGCCTGGGTGGGTCTCGAACCTGGGCTCAGGCAATCCACTCACCTCAGCCTCCCAAAGTGATGGGATTACAGGCTGAGCCATTGAGCCCGGCGGACACGTTACCTCTAAAAAGAAATAGATCAGTGAGTCAGAATGCTGGGAAGATACTGGCTAATTGGAGAATAAGACACATACTGAGGTCTGGACCCAGGATGAGGAAATATTCCTTAATTTAAGCTCCTATCTCCCTGGAAGGGTAACATTGTGACTCTTCATCCAAAAGCCTTTATTCCACAAGCCATTAACTTATTTAATTAAAACATTTTTCCCCCAATGGAGGCTTATCAAAAATGTGAAAAATCTTATAGATTTAAGCCTGAACATAAGGTGCAATATTTTTAAATATATTAAATTCTTACCCCTGTTGTTTAAGTCCAGTTTCCAAATTGACAGAAAAAAACAATTGGATCATAGAATATGAGATGACAATGGAGGAAAAGGATATTTCTGTTTTGAACTAAGGCATTCCCTCCTTCATAAGGATTTTAGACTTTTCTTATAGTAACCCAAAATGAGTTTTGACTGCTGGGGAATTGTCCCACTTGCCTTTTAATTTCAGTTCATCAGTAATGAATGGAAGCCCATGCCAAGTGAGAAATGAAACTACCTATTCCCCACCCAAGCTGCTGTTACATAACACAACTTTACTATTTCATTGCCCTCATTAATATAACTTAACTATTGTAGGAAAGTCATGCCCAGGCAAATAACTTGACAATTACAGAAAATTCCCAAAAGACTCATCAAGTCTGCAATAGGAAGTTTCAACAGATGGTTTTATATGACCTAAAACTCTTCTGAACCCCTTCCCTCAACATCCTCACAGTGCTGTTTCTACAATTCCTAACTGTTACATCATTGTCCTTATCCAACCTCATTCAAGCCCTTACATTAAAAGGTCTGGCTTAAATCAAACTTCCAATTGTCAATTTATTCTGACCTTGCTTTTACCTCTCCGAGACCTTGCCCTAGCCTGGTATGGGGTCTCCCTTACCGCTGTAAGCAATGCATTCAATTTTGTCTTATCAACATTTTGTATTGGTGGTATTTAAGGAGCCAGATTTTGGCATTGAAACGACATAAGATGGAGTTAATACAGCCAAAGAGCAGTCATTTTAACATTGCTTAGCTTTGTCATGTTTTTCTAGCTGTTCAATTTAACTTGCCCTCTAATCACTAGCCAAGGACAGAACAAGTTTCTCAAAGATAGCTATTGATAATTGTTTTACAACTCCCTTTCCACCTTGTTTTGTAAACAAGTTAACCTAATCAGCTCTTCATGACACAGATCCCATCAACATGGCAAAAGTAATATGGCTAACTCACCCATCTGCCTGCTGTCTATCCCCTGATGTCAGTACTTGTGCTTACCTGTCACTTTCGTGATGATATGAAATAGACCACCATCCAATCACTTTAACTACTTGCCCCCTATCAAAGGGAAAGTTTAAAAGCATTCAACCTCAAGCAGTCATTCACCATTACCTTCATTAAGCTCTGGCCCAGGTCATGTGTTCAGAGCTATGGAAGGGCCATGTTTCTCTAAAAGTTTTGGCCTCCTCCCCTACCTTAGGGAGGTGAATCTTTTCTCTCCCTCTCTCTCTCTAATTTACTTTTCTAAATAAACTATATTTTCCAATCTATAAACTATATTTTCCAATCTAACTATGAATCTTTCACACGGCACCGGATCACAGACACCCCCACAGTCTGATATAACGTTGTGGAAGCCCCGCTGGGATTCTGACCAAACAGGCATCATCTATTTCTTACAAAAAAAGAAGAGTGTACAGAGTGGTGGGAAAGACTGTTCTAACAAAAGAAAGAAATCATGTTATGACAGTCCTTCTTGAAGGGAATCTAACTTTGGGATTTTAGATGTCACCCATATTTTCCTGGTTTTTAGAAGAGTCAGTGTGTCACTCTTCATATAAAGGAGTTGGTAAACAGATTTCCAGAGGCCAGAGCAAACAACATGAAACGGAAAATGATAAGAGAACCATTTAGTAAACATATGTGCTACATAGTGTGGTTTAATCATATTTGACTAACCTTTGAATTAAAAGAATTGCCTTGAGAAGGATAGGGGAGAGTCCTATATACTTTGGATGGATCCAGGGGAACATTTCAGACATTATCCTTCTACTTAGAGAAACCAAGGCACAAAACCATCATAATTATAAAACTACCATCTATTGAACACCTACTGCTCATTGAGTACTTACTATGAACCTGGCAATTAAAATATATGACCACTCTTAATTTTCACATCAGTCTTAGCTGGTAGATGTTATAGTTATCATTTTCAAAAGAAGAAAATACTTCAGATAGATTAAGGAACCTTCCCTGACCACTCAAACTGAAATTCCTCCATCCCTGTAACCCTCTATTGAAACATGATAATTGACTTTCTTTGTGATATGTTTCATCATAAAATCATGAAATTAGTTAGTTTTTTTTTTTTTTTTTTGAGTTGGAGTCTCACTCTGTCGCCCAGACTGGAGTGCAGTGGCCGCTCCCAGCCACCGCAGCCTCGACCTGCTGGGCTCTGGCAATCCTTCCGCCTCAGCCTTCCAAGTAGCTGGAACTACAG
>CAUYQG010031471.1:0-20911 GCA_963574415.1 Tarsius wallacei | reverse complement strand
TGGAAGACTGAGGCGGAAGGATCGCCGGAGCCCAGCAGGTCGAGGCTGTGGTGGCCGGGAGCAGCCACTGCACTCCAGTCTGGGCGACAGAGTGAGACTCCAACTCAAAAAAAAAAAAAAAAAGTAAAACTGTTGTAACAGACATAGGTTTGAGAAGAGGTGGTTGAAGGCAAGACAAGATAGTATAGAAATGGTTAGCCAGGCTCGGTGGCTCAGCCTGTAATCCCATGCCTTGGGAGGCTGAGGTGAGTGGATTGCCTGAGCCCGTGGGTTCGAGACCCGCCTGGGCAAGTGAGACCTCGTCTCTACAATAAATTACAAAATTAGCAGGGCGTGGTAGCGTGCGCCTGTAGTTCCAGCTACTTGGAAGGCTGAGGCGGAAGGATCGCCGGAGCCCAGCAGGTCAAGGCTGCGGTGGCCGGGAGCAGCCACTGCACTCCAGCCTGGGCGAAAGAGTGAGACTCCAACTCAAAAAAAAAAAAAGAAAAAAGAAATGGTTTACCTGGTAGTCAAGTAGGAATGGTAGATTAGGGAGATGAGTGAAGACCTATAGTTGTGTGAAAATATATTCAGGGCTGGGGTACCTGTTAATATGACTGGAGTACTCTGAACGGTAAGGAAGGGTAGACATGTAGGCAATTTAATGAGGCTGTTGCAAACAAATAAATCACACTTCTGTATTTTGAATATGGAAAACACTTATCACATATTTAATAATGTAGGCAATTTGAATGCTAGAATAGGGATGAGATTGCCACTTAATGCATAAAGAAGAACATCTGTTTTGCCTCAGGGAAACAATTGTTGCACGAAAAGTGATCTCCCATCTGCCATCCATAATCTGACACTATTCAGCATCACAGAACTTTAAGTGCTATCCCATATTATAAATGGTACAATAATGTACAACATGACATTTATTTTTTAATCAATTATCATTTTTTTAGCTGTATTTATGAAAGGGATATTTTAAGTCCAGTTAAAAGTTTTCCTTTAAATTTATTTTAACATTGGGTAATATCAGGGTTGTTTAATCTAAGTAAAGGATGGAAATTATGGAATAGGATAGTTAAAATGGAGCAATGATTACATGTTGGCTAAAATATTTATAATACCCTGCATAAGTTGTCTCCTGGCAAAGATATCTTCACTGCCTGTGTTTCCAACAGATTGCAGACAGGCTGAAACCAATCTCAGCCCTCCCTCATCTAACCAATAAGGCATCCTATTTCTTGGTTTGAGTGAGCTTGCCAGGAAGCTTAAAAATTCCTGGCAATGTTTGTGAGAAAATACCTCAGTGAAATTCAGATGAGATAATGTACAAACCTATTAAGCTTCTTTTTATTAACAAAGTATTATTTTTTTAAAAAAGAAGTGCATTATAATATATCCTGGTTGAAGATTTTAGATTGGGCTAACAGATTTACTAAGATTGTCACAGGGTCACTGCAAGCAAATGTTTTTAAATCTTAATGGTATGAATGCAAGATCCCAGTTGCCTAGGTTCAAATCCTATCTTGGCCACTTACTTGCTCAGTGAACCTGGACAAATTATTTAACCTCTGTGTACCTTCATTTTTTAGTTTATAAAATTAGGTTAATATTATCCTTGAGTTGTTATATAGATTAAAAGAGTACTTTTTCTGGAGCTCTTAGAATAGTGTCTGTCACATTGTATGCACCATGTAAATTATATCAGTTATCTATTTTTGTGTAACAATATTACCACAAACCTCAATTCAAAACAACATACTTTATTATCTTACAAATCCTATTGATCAGGAGTATAGCATAATTTAGCTGGGTTCTGTGTAAGGTTACAATCCAGTTGTCCATCTAGTTTACAGTTTCATCTCAAGGCTTGACTGGGAAAGGATCTACTTCCAAGCTCATGTTGCCAGAATTAACTTCCATGTGACCTTTCCTGCTGAAGGTTTGTTTCTTATTGCCTGTTAGCCTGAAGTTGTCTTCAATTCTTTGTCTTATAGGGCTTGCTTTACCTAGGTCAGGAAGAGAGAAATCTAGCAAGTTCTGTGAATATTACAGTCTCATGTAACATAATCATGGAAATATCATCTGATCACTTTTGCTGTATTCTACTGGTTAAAATCAAACCACAGTTTCTGGCAACATGCAGGGGAAAGGTTGCACAAGAGTGTGAACACTAGGCAACTAAAATAATTGGGGATCATTTTTAGAGTCTCTTGTCCACATAAGTGTTTGTGAAACAAGAAACTGCTTCTCATGAAGTAATTTGTTAAAAAAGGAAAAACAAAAGAATTACTTTCTATTGGTATCTAGGCAGTTTAATCACATCAGTGGTGCACAGGAGTCAGGTCACACCTGCTCATGACAGCTATGTGTGTCTTTATCCACCTCCATATTTAGTTTCATAATATTGGTAGATAGTTTGTGCATTTATGCTACTCAAGTTGGCAAATGATAAAAATTAGAATTTTTTGAATTAGCAGGCCAGTGGTTAAACATATATCATTACAAAGTTATCATATTTTGTAGATTTTCCTTAGTCTTAGTTATTATTCTTTAACTATATCTGCTTGAAAAAAAATCTCAATAAAATCTCAAGCAAGGGTCCGTAAATAACCGAAGTATTATCCTACTGGTAAACACCAAATATGTTAAATCAATTACCTTAACTAACATTTTAAATAAAACAATATTAAACTAAAAGCATGGCCCACTCACATGTTAAAAGCATGGATATTGATGACTTCTATATGACATATCTTTTAATCTGCTAGAAACTTTAAAACTCCAGGCCAAATTCATACTTAACAATTGTCAAAATACATTTCTCTATAATATATTCTTCAAAAATAATATTTCTCCAAATAATCTCTTGCCAAGAAGAACACATATGCATTAGGTCCAGTGATTTTACTCTCAGTGAGATTCTACATTCACTACATTCTATCAGTGAGAAAACAGCACATCAAACATTTTACAGCAGTCCATCCAATTCTCATGTTTAAATGTTGTGTAGCAGCAAATATTCATATACTAGTATGCAAACTCAACAACATATGTAATCTTTGATGCTGTTAATTCTCAGGTCAGTCTATTGATTGTAAGCATGACATTATATATTATATATTATGTATTATGTATTACATATTATAGTCAATATTATTACATTTATTATTATGACGAATAGTTTTCACTTATTTTCTAAACTTCATACTCTACAACACCACTTAACAAACCAATTATTTTTAAAACCAGGGGAGAGATGTGAACTGGTTGATAATTTTGCGCTAATGTCCATTTTCTATAATGTACTTGTGATTGAGGCTACATATTGCTATCATTAACTCAACTTTGTTGATCAAGGAAAGATTTTCTATCCTTTTTTGTTTCTTGACTATGAATTATCAGTTGAATACTTTCCCAAAAGCTACAAATATACAATGCTTCTCTTCTAAGAAAAAAAAAATTGCAGCCTTGACCAGAAATAATCACTCCTGTGTCCTGCCTCCATATGGAAGTTTAATGATCCCATCTGGGCACAAATTCAAGACAGGTTCTCAAATTGTCATAACAAATTGAGAAGTTTTCCTCCCTTACATCTGGCACCTAACATATAAGGTTCTATCTTAAATAAACAATACAGAATACTGTCATAGAGAGCAGTTGTGAAAGAATTTGACCATGAGTTGGCTGTAATCCAGCACTTTCTGAAAGCTCACAGGAGACTTCTGGTGTTATAAGAGAGATGGCAAAAAGGGGAATCTAATGAGTTTTTTCAAATGTGATTGGGAACAGAAATAATGAGAAAGCTTATTAAAATATGAACTCCTGCATCCTAAACTAGACTTATAAAATAAAAAATACATTTATCTAAAAAAGTCTTGCAGAATATTTAGAGAAGATACAGATTTGGGGACAACTTATTTATGGAAACATACCTACAAAATGTAAGAGCTCTATAGTTAAGTACAAAGAAAACAAAAACCTGAATCATTTATTCTTTCATCTCTGTGGAAAAATCTAAATTAAAATTTAAATTTATGTTCTTGGAAATGTATAAAATGTTCATTTGAAGCATGTTTTTGTATAGCTTTTGCAAAACCATAGTCACGTATACTGTTAATAAATGCCATACAATGTCTCTATAGATTTCTTTCCTAGTTCATTGCCAAGGAAAACTATCCTCTCTTTAGATGAATGGCATGTCTTTTTTTATGTTAATGTTACCAGGTGGAAAGAGATATTCTTTCAAATCATCCTCAACAAGATTCAAAATATGGCTGAGATTTTTTATTTCTACAATGTAAGAAATATATGACAATAAGAAATCATATTTGAAAGGAGACATGTACAGATCTTGAGGTATAGTAGTTTTCAATATATTTTTGTAGAAGTTTTTGCTTTTATATTACCGTTTCAGTTGCAAGTAATGAGTACACTGGTTGACCCACTTCTTGATTTTCGTAACTTTTACAGAGTCAGTCTAAGCACTTTATTCTGGCATAGGACTACCCATTTGCTAGGATCCACTATTGGGAAAATGCCTTCCTGAGTGTGCAATATACCAGACTCCCAATGCTGACTGTTGACCTAAACCCAGCAAAGGGGCAGTTTTTTCAGACCTTTTAAAATAATTACCATTCCAGGTGTTTCTTCAGAAAATATTTTGCTATGTCTGGTATGGTAAATTATAATGCATATAAATCAAAAGCCTAAAATTAGTCAATATACTGTCTAACCTTTCTGGACTGACTGGTATAGTGTTTTAATATCTTATACAAAATTATCCTCTGACATAATTCTGTTAATGTGTTATCCTACACATTTAACTGGGATTAATTATTATAAAACCAAAACTAAGCATAATGAAATTTATATTTTTACAAAGAAATTTGAACAGTGGATCTTTGCTAGTAGTGAAGGATATGTCTTTAAAAATAATTACTTACAGTGTTCATGAATTTTACACTAGTCATATGTTTCATACTCTCGCCCTGAGTGATATACAAAGAAAGTTGATGAATATAAGTGATTCAATATGCAGCAGAATAAGTAGCACATATATGCAAAATACAAATACATTCTATATCAATAAAGAAAAGACTTTCTAGTAGCAAATGAATGGTAGAGGTCAGAATTCTTTAATCATAATTAAGAAAAAACACAAAGCCAAACTAGTCAGATATTAGCCATTTTGCATGAATCTTTTAAAGTTGTGCTATAACTTATCTGATCCCAAATATCTAAAACTCAGATGTCTTCTCAGAATGAAAGCATGAAAAAAAGTCAACAGCAACTAAATGAGTTTTAATTAGCATAAAATAGTGATATGACCTACGTGAAAGCATTTGCTTCTTTACAGTGGCATTTTATTGCCAGTGCAAAATAGGAATTTAAACACTTAGTTTAATTGCTTTTGAAATCAAGTTGTATTTATACAAAACATGATGGTTGCACACTTTGTGAATTTTTTAATTTGGCAATCATTTGTCTGCTTTCATTCACTCAATTTCTAGCCCACTTCTTCCAGTTCATGGTTGTGGGTGGCCAAAGCCAATCTGGGCAGCTCAGGACACAAGGTGGGAACAAACTCTGACCAGGTTTTCATCCTATCAGAGGGTGCACTCATACAGACTCCTATACTCACTCAGATAGGGACAATTTAGGCATGTCAATACACCTGACCTGCACGTCTTTGGGATGTGAGAGAAAACCAGAGAACATGCAAACTTCACACAGACAGTGACTCAGGCTGGGAATCAATTTTTCTCTCATCAGTATTATAAAGAAAGACCAAAAAATGACATGATTTGAGGACTTGTACCAGATTTCCCTGGAGGCAGCAGCATCTTTAAAAAAACCTGGGACTTTGGGGTACATAAAGTAAATTAGGTGTCTTTTACAGTGATAAGCCAATCAACAATATATTGGTCACATACTTCTCGACAATAGAATCTTCCTAATGATGAGGTCTCATCTGTTCAATTCACTTGATAAGAAGTAGAGAAGTGCAATATGCAGGTAAGTCCTGCCTTCAACTTTATGAAGCAGGACTGAGCTGGAAAGAGCTGAGCTGTATAGGATAAAGCTGCCTGTCTGCTTTTTAAAATACCTATTTGACTCAGAATTTGTTTTCCAGCCCTAGCTTTAGCTCATCTTGCTGCCTTTTCAAAAGACCTTGCTTTGAAACTTTTGTTGTCCACAGCTGCAATCCTGAGACATGAGGTGATAACTTCATCAGCCTAACTGAACTTGCACAAGCTAGCCCATGCTGTGATTTGACTTCAATCTGTTTAAGGCTGTCTTCCACTAGGGTAGACCCAAATGAACAGCTGGAGACTGGAGAAAATTATTAAGGGTAAGATTTTGTAAAGATTTAGGGAACTATCACAGCTGCATATAAAGAAATCTAATTAAGTTATTAGTATGTTTGGTGAATTCATTATTTCTCTCCATTAACTGTTTGTAGATATATCTGTTTAATACTAAACCTGCATGGCTTAGAGTTCACTTGAGGTTCTTCTCTACACAAAATCAACTATGCCATTCAGCTGTATTCCTTTCATGGACAATTCTTAAATATAGTAGTGAGAATGAGAAGGTTTAAAAAATGCTTTATCATGGAAGTGCATTATAAAATAACTTATAGATTCATAAGCAAATTCACTATTTCTATGCCTTTCCTAAGATTAAAAATGGTGTTTACTCGTCAACTGTAGATGAAATATAATGGTATGTGTTTTGTAAAACAAAATATTTTGCATATATTTAGTGAAAATATCATCAATAATCTCATCGTTCCCCATAAATTTCTTTTATTTATTTATTTATTTTTATTATAAAGATGTGGGATACAATTCAGGGTTAGGTGTACAAACGTTGATTATGCAGGTACCCTTGTTGGCGAGGTGTGCCCTCCCTCCATAGGTTTCAATAAAGAAAACTAGAACCAATCAGGGCCCAATTATGACTTCTGTGGGTTCTAAGCATTTTTTTCCTCCATTGGCATCTTTCTCCATGAAAACACACACACACACACACACACACACACACACAAATAATTAAAATTATTTTTTACAACTACTTGAGTATAATGAGGAAATCATTAATATCATATATTGACACACTTTGTTTGACCTAAAAGTTCATTTTTTTTTCATTTTAAAGAAATTAAAGCATCTCTGTGGGCCCCCAAAAGCAATGAGCACCTTGGGTACCGTACCAGATGAATAATTGGCTTCGGAGACAAAAGGAAACCTGTATTTTTCTCTGAAATAATTTAAATTTTAATACAAAGTGTTGAACTTAGAGGGTACTTGGAAGTTATACCCAAACTTGACTTTAGCAGAAATTTCAGTCCTCAAATTATTACCCAGGAAATGATAAAAACTAGAAAAAATGAATGATTTGAAATCCATTCATTAGCCTGTAAAAGTTATGATAGCACAAGAAAACAGAAGTTATGTAGGTGTAGGTGTGACATAGTAGACGTTTTTATGAGCTTGAATATTCATCAGGGAGATCATTAAATTTTAAGTAATAAAGAATTGTATTTATACTTATCTCAAAAAGATCTGCTACATTTAGTCAATGGATAATAAGAAACCTTGTGATCCTTGGGGAAAAAAAAGGATTTTATAGTCCAATAGAGAATGGTTATATATTCTATGAGAGTGCCACCTCTAGTAAGAAAGTTACAATATACATTTGTGATTTTTGTTTATTCTCACCTTAAAAATACATTTTTCATGTAGTATCTATAAGTTAATTTTTTTCAAAGATCTAGTCTATTGATACAGCTTATATTTTTAGATGGATTAGGTCTGAATTTTTTTTACAATATATATTTGAGTCTTACTTAAGCAGAATATTTATTTTTAAGTTATGTAAATTAAATTACTTATGCATTGATTTGTATATTATGGGTAAAGTTTTTCAAAGTAGTAATGGAGTGCTGTGTTAATTGTTAAGCTTATAATTGAAATAGTACATAATGGTACAGTTTAAGCCTTTCATTTATTCTATCTCCCCAAGGACATTAATTACATATAAAAATAAAAATGATAAACTAACAAAAATGACAATTATGTATACACTTTTCTCCCAGTTTTATTGAGGTATAATTGAAAACAAAAATTTTAGACTGGGCACAGTGGTTTATGCCTATAATCTGAGCACTCTGGGAGGCCAAATCTAGAGAATTGCTTGAGTTCAAGATCAGCCTGGGCAACGTGGTGAGACTTTGTCCCTACAATGAATTAAACAAACAAACAAAACAAAATTAGCGAGGAATAGTAGCTCATGTCTGTAGTCCCAGCTACTTGGAAGGCTGAGACAGAAGGATCATGTGAGACCAGGAGGTAAAGACTGGGGTAGCTGTGATTGTGCCAATGTACTCCAGCCTAGGAGTACAAAGATTCCAGATCAAAAAAAAAAGAGAAAGAAAAAAAGAAAAATGTTATGTATTTAAGGTATACAATGTTTTTTTTGTTTTGTTTTGTTTTGTTTTCTTCTTTATTCTTTTTCTTTAAGGGTGCAAGGTGTTTGGGGTTATATTGTTGCACTGGATGGTGGCAAAGAAGTTTGGGCTTTAAGTGTACATCCCCACTCCCACCTGTAAACACTGTACTCTATAGGTGATTTTTGTCCCTCTGCTCTTTCACCTTTTCCACCTTTTGAGTCTCCAGTGTTCATTATGCCATTCTCTATGCCTTTGCAGATCCTTAGTTTAGCTCTGTCATATAAGTGAGAACATGTGGTGTTAGGTTTTCTGTTTCTGTGTTAGTTCACTCAGGATGATGTTCTCCAAATCCATCAAAGTTGATACAAAAGACATTATTTCATTTTTTTGATGACTGAATACCATTCCATAGCGTATACATACCGCATTTTCATTATCCACTGACCAGTTGATGGGCATTTAGTTTGATTCCACATCTTTACAATTGAGAATTAAGCTGTGATGAACACATGAGTGTAGGTGTCTTTTTAATATATACCTGTGTTCGGGATTCCTGGATAAAAAAGTAGATCTACTTTTGGTTCTTTGAGAAATTTCCATACTGATTTCCATAGTGGTTGTACTAATTTACACTCCCACCAGCAGCATTCCATTTTCACTGCATCCATGCCAGCCTTCATTTATTTTATTTTTTATTTTCTTAATAACGACTTTTCTGACTGTTGTAAGGTGGTATTTCATTGTGATTTTGATTTGTGTTTCCCTGACGATTAGTAATGTTGAGCATTTTTTCATATGTTTGTTGGCCTTTATATATCTTCTTTTGAGAGATGTCTTTTCAAGTCGTTTGCCCACATTTTAATAGGGTTAATTGCTTTTTTCTTGCTGATTTGTTGGAGTTCTTTGCAGATTCTGGATATTAGTTCTTTGACAGATGTATATTTCATGAATATTTTCTCCCATTTTGTAGGTTGCCTATTTGCTTTTGATTACTTATTTTGCTGCGCAGAAACGTTTTAGTTTACTTAAGTCTTATTTATTTTTGTTTTTGTTACATTTGCTTTTAGGGTTTTTGCCAAAATTTTCTGGCCTAGGCCAATGTTCAAAAGAATTTTTTCTAGGTTCTCTTCAAGGATTTCTGCGGTTTCAGGTCTGATGTTTAAGTCTTTATTTATTTTTGTTTTTACTTTTTTATTTTTTTAGTTAGAGTGCAGTGGCATGCTCATGGCCACTGAAGCCTCGAACTGCTGGGCTTAGTTGATCCTTCCACCTCAGCTTTCCAAGTAGCTGGAACTACAGGCACGAGCCACCATGCCCAGCTAATTTTTTTATTTATTATAGAGATGAGGTCTTGCCAAGTTACCCAGGCTGGTCTTGAACCTGTGAGCTCAGGCAATCCTCTCACCTCAGCCTCTCATCTCAGTGCTGGGATCATAGGCATGAGTCACCGTGCCTGGCCAACATTTAAGTCTTTAATCCATCTTGAGTTCATTTTGTATATGGTGAGATAAAAGGATTATGTTTCATTTTTCTGTATGAAGCTATCCAATTTTGTCAACACTATTTGTTGAATAGGGTGTCTTTTCCCAGGTGTTTTTTTTTTCTGCTTTGTCAAAGATCACCTGGTTGAAGGTATTCGTGAAATCTCTGTTCTGTTCCATTAGTGTGTCTGCTCTTGTTCCATCAGTACCATGCTATTTTGGTTACTACAGCCTTGTAGTATAATTTGAAGTCAGGTAATATGATGCCAAAATTTGCTCTTTTTGGTTAGGATTTCTTTGGCTATTCTGGCTCCTTTTTGGTTCCAAATGAATTTTAGAAATTTTTTCTACTTCTGTGAAAAATAACTTTGGTAGTTTGATAGGGATTGCATTGACTCTGTAGATTACTTTGGGTATTATAGACATTTTAACAGTGTTGATACTTCAAATCGATGAGCATGGGATGTTTCTCCATTTGTTTGTGTCCCCTAGAATTTCTTTCGTCAGTGTTTTGTAGTTTTCATTGTAGAGATCTTTCACCTCACTGGTTAGATATATTTCTAGATATTTTCGCTTTTTGACTGCTATTGTAAATGAAATGGAGTTCTTGATTTAATTTTCAACTTGGCTGCTATTAGTGTATAGCAGTGCTACTGATTTGTGGTTGTGGTTTTGTATTTTGAAACTTTACTGAATTCACTTATCAAACCCTGAAGTCATTTAGAGGAGTCTTTAGAATGCTCTAGTCATAAGATCATATTATTGGCATAAAGAGATATTTTGATTTCTTATTTTCCAATTTGAATTTCCCATTATTTCTTTCTCTTGCCTAATTGCTATGGCTAGAATTTCCAGTACTATGGTGAATAGGAGTGATAAAAGTGGGCATCCTTGCTTTGTATCAGTTCTGAGGAGAATGCATTTCACTTTTCTCCTTTTAGGGTGACATTGGCTGTAGGTTTGTCTTATATGACTTTTATTATTTTGAAGAATATTCCCTCTCCACCTATTTTACTGAGGATTTTTAATCATGAAGTGATGCTGATTTTTATCAAATGTTTTTTCTGCATTTATTTAAATGATCATATAATTTTTTGCTTTATTTACGTTTATGTGGTGGATCATGTTTATTGACTTCCGTATGTTGAAACACCCTTACACACCTGGGATAAAACCCACTTGATTGTGATGGATTTTATTTTATGTGCTGTTGGAGTCTGTTTGCTAATATGTTGTTTATGATTTTTGCATTTATGCTCATTAGGGATATTGGTCTGTAGTTTTCTTTTTTGTTGTGTCTTTTTCTGTCTTTGGGTGATACTGGCTTCATAATATGAGCAAGGAAGAATTCCTTCCTCTTCAATTTTGTGAAATAACTTCAGTAAAATTAGTACCAGTTTATCTTTGAAAGTCTGATAGAATTCAACTGTGAGTCCATCAGGTCCTGGATTTTTGTTGTTGTTGCTGGTAGACTTTGAATTACTATTTCAATCTTTCTACTCATATGGGATTGTTCAAGGTTTCTACTTCTTGATTCAAGAATTTTTCCATTTCCTCTAGATTGTCTAGTTTGTGCAGAGGTGTTCATAATAATACTGGATGATATTTTGAATATCAGTTGTAATGTCTCCATTTTCATTTCTAATTGAGCTAATTTCAATCTTTCTTTTTGTTTCTTAATCACTCTAGCTAGTGTTCTATTAATTGTGTTTATCTTTTCAAAGAACCAACTTTTTGTTTCATTGATACTTTGTATTTTTTTAATTTCCTTTTTTTTAATTTTTGTTCTAATTTTCATGATTTCTTTTCTTCTGCTAGCTTTTAATTTGGTTTGTTCATGTTTTTCCAGTTGCTTAAGATGTGATGTTATGTTGTCAATATGCAAACTTTCAGTCTTATTAAGGTAGACCTTAAGCACTATACATTTTCCTCTAAGCACAGTTTTGGCTGTGGAGGTTTGGATAACTTGCTTCATTTTTGTCATTCATTTTGAGGAAGTTTCTAATTTTCATCTTGATTTCAGTGTTGACACAAGGATCATTTAGTAGCAGACTGTTTAGCTTGTATGGTTTTGCGAGGTCTTCTTCAGGTTAATTTCTACTTTTATTCCACTGGTCTGAGAAGGAGTTTGATATGATTTTGATTTTTTAAAACTTATTGAAACTAGATATGTGGTGAATCACATGGTCTATTTTGAAGAATGTTCCATATGCTAATGAGGAAAATGTGTATTCTGTATTTGGGGGGGGAGAATGTTCTGTAGATGTCTATTAGTTCCATTTGATTTGGGGTCCAGTTTAACTCCAATGTTTCTTTGTTGATGTTCTGCCTTGATAATCTGTCTTTTGCCAACAATGGAGCATTGAATTTTCCCATTATAATTGTACTGCTATTTCTCTTTTTTTAGGTCTAGTATAATTTGGTGAATAAAACTGGAGTGCTGGTGTTCAGTGCAAATATATTTAAAATCATTATGTCTTCTCGTTGGATTGATCATTTTGTCATTATATAATAATCATCTTTGTCTTTTTTTTTTTTTTTACTATTGCTAAGTTAAACTCTGTTTTATCAGACTACTCCTGTTTTTGGTTTCTATTTGCATGGAATATTTTTTTCCCAACCCTTTATGTTGAGTCTATAGAAGTCTTTGTGTGTTTAGTGGATCTCTTGGAGGCAGCAGATAATTGGATTGTGTTTTTTTTAATCCATTCTGCCAGTCTGTATCATTTTAGTGGGGCATTGAGACCATTTATATATAGGGTTAATAATGAGTGTGAGGCACTATTTCATTAATGATACAGGTTGTTGCTTTATTTATTCATTTATTTTAACTTTTAATTTTTTATTTTAAGATGTGGAGTACAATTCAGGGTTAGCTACAGGCCCAGAATTCATAAAGAAAGAATAATAGCACGTGTCATTAAATGGGATGTCGAAATTGTGAAACAGAAAGTTCTTCAGTGGTTGGCATGAGTTGTAATCTTCTTTAATATTAGATTAATGATCTAGAAAGGAAGGCAAACTGCACATTTGTGGAATGTTTGAATGATATTATATTGGTAAGTATACAATGGACTAGAATAAACAGGAAAATAAATCCACATATGGAGGTCATAAATGTAGTAAGAAACACAAGAAAAAGGAACTCAGCTGGAAAAAAATGAAACTAATATATCAGGGAGGATAGTCATCCCAAATAGCAATATTTACAGAGCTTAAAGAAAAAAGTCAAAATTCAATAACTTCATAGGAAAACCAGTAAACACAGAAGAGAATGATATATTTTTGTGTTTTTAGATTTACTCTTAACTAAAAAAAATTCCAATTCACTCTATCAGCTTCTATTCTAATAAGAGCATTCTAGACTGACAATGGGTCATTAATAAATCCATGCTTCTGGGCAAATATATTAGCAAGAGTTAGATACTCAGTCCTTAGACTTATCACACAGTCAGAATAGATATAGAAAGATTAAATGTGCTAAGATTCCTATTTAACAACAGAGGTCTTCATCTGTTTTTTTTTTTTCCCTGCAGAGTATTAGAGTCCCATACCTTGTAATGGTATATAACAAAATAAACATTATAATTTTCTACCACATTTGTTTACAATTGATGCTTTTATTCTGGATGAAAGCATTTTTCACTTTTTAGATGTTGCTTTTGTCATCACAAAGCTCTTTCTGCTACCTGTCCTCATGTTCCATAGTTTACAGATGATTATCCACATAGCTGAAGAATAAACATAAAGTGAACAACTAAAATCCACAGGATATCCTCAAACCATGCTTTAACCAGTAGTAAATTTTCTTCTAAATTGTTATATGCATATTAACATTAATAAGAAATCTAAAAGATTTTATTATAACCTCTTTCTTTTTAAAAAGTGAGTAATAAAATTGTTCAGAGATACTTACCTTCTAAAACTTGATCAGTTTGAATTACTCTGGTCTATATTTCAGAGCTTTTTCAGAACTTCGATAATTTGAAGTTTCCAAGGATTTTCTAGAGATTTTTCACATCGTCTTAACTCATTAATTCAGCATATATCAGGTAGTTTCCTGGAATACCTACTTTTAATATATGTGTGTATGTGTGAGTATACATGTACATATATAAGCATATATGTATATTTCTCAAATGGTTTTATGAGTCTAATATTTACAGAACTGCTATCTTTATAAAATGGCATAATACTATGTTGATCATTATGCGATCTAAAGATAAGGACAGTTTATTACCTCTTTTTCTACAAATATATTTCAGTTGCTTGACTTATTGTGCTGGTAAACCTTTTAGTACTATGTTTTATAAAAGTGATGAGAGTGGCATTCATTAAGAATTTTTAAAAAGCATCTAATTTTTCACTGTTAAGTGTGATACTAGCTGCAGGCTTTTTGCATGCTTTTTTGTAAAGTTGAGGTAGTTTACTCATTTTTAAAAATCTCTATTCCTAACTTGGTGAGAGTTTTATCAGAAATAGGTGACAGAGTTTCTAGATTAATTAACATAATCAAATTATTTTTCTTCCTTAGTTGATTGATATGGTGGATTACATTGATTAATTTTTGAATAATGAACCAATATCGCATAACTGAAATAAGTACAACTTGGCCAGGGTGTGTAGTATTTTGTATACATTGTTAGTTCCACTTATTCATGCTTTGTTGAAGATTTTTATGTCTAAGTTTGAGAGACATTGGTCTGTTCTTTTTTTGTGCTAATTTGCCTAGTTTTTGTGTCAGGTACTATTGGCTTCACATGATCTATGATGGAAATAGCACAATTTATCCATTCTAAGGATGGACATTTGAATATTTAACAGTTTTTAACTATTACAAAATATTTTGTATATTATTTGGTAAAAATGTAAATACATTTCTGTTGGGGATAATTCCCAGGGTAAAATTGCTAAGTCACAGATACTATGCATATTTAACTTTAATAGATAGTACCTAACTTATCTAAAGTGATGATAACAATTTACCAATGTTGTAAAAGAATTACATTTTTCACATCTCTCCCAGTACTTGATATTTACTATCTTTTTTTCTAATGTTAGCCATTCTCATGGAGTTTTAGTGATACAACATGTTAGATTGGAAAGAATATGCACACACACATACACACACACAGATATACTGATATATACTGTATGAGCCTTTGACAAATGTATATATTACAAATATCTTCTCTCCATATGTATCTTGGGTTTCTTAGTTTTATAAGTGGAATCTTTAGATGAACACAGTTTTTTAATTTTATTGAAGTCCAACTTATAAATTTATATTGCATAAAGATTTTTGTGTGAGTTTAAGAAATTTTTGACTACCCAAGATAATAGTTCTTCTACTAATTTTTTGTTGGATGCTTTATAACTTTATCCCATATGCCTTTTCTAAAGAAATATTTTTCCACAGAGAGCAGTTTGAGAAATGTTGCTTTAAATTTCCAGTTTCCTTCCATGTAACCTGTATGTATTATTGCCTTACTAATTCTTCCATGACCAATAGCTTTATGGATTTTGCTTTTCTTCAAATTAGCATTGTTTCACATCTGAAACAAAACCACACTATTCAAATAGTTCTCTTGGAAATATACCAATATCTATGCAAAGAGTAATACCACAGCTTTAGGGACTGATACCAATTTAATATCATAATTGGATCAGAATCTTAGTTTAGTTTAGACAGCATCTTGGGCATCATATATGTAGTAATCAGGGACAAAAATGTAATTTTGTTTTCTGTGGTTTTGGCCTAAGTTTAGACTAGATTATCATGTATGAAAGCAGATATGCAAAATATACATGCACTTAGAACTGTGAGGCATAGTTTGGCATTCATCTACAGAAGTCTTGCAGTGGGTCACCAGCTTCTGGGTACGGGCTCTGCTCTGACATTCTCTTCTTTCCTCTGCCATAAATCTACAACATAATAAAACAATGATCATAATACAGCACGGTGCTTGTTTTCTTAGAAATGAAATTAATTTGGAACAGTTTGCGGGCAAAAGGAGACTTTCTGGATTAAAAAAGAGCAAACAATATATGCATATTTTGATGATTAAAGTTAATATACACAAAACAATGAATTTTTAATATTGAATGAATGTATTATTTGTTACAAAATGAAGACTATGCATTTAAACCTCTGATCATAAAACACGCAATAATTCAATATGTCTTATTAAAGATATTTTTGATTTCATAAATGAAATTTTGACGTTAGAGGTGTGTTTGAAGAATATATTTATTACACTTGTATTTTGTGAAAATAATAAAACATGAGATTAAAACATTAAGCAGAAAGAAATTTTATCTATTAATACAATTTAATGTAGTACTTGCAACAAAAGTGTAAGCAATAAGGCTAAATATGTTAGAATTACTTTGATATACAACTTAATGTGTTTGAAATAAATGCTAATGACAATAATAGCTATTATTAATCATAGATAATTAGCCTTATGATAAATAGTAACAATATTTAAAAGTTACTGTATGATGCATATTTGCTGTATATATGTATCAACTATGTGTTGATGTTACAAGCTTCTTATTTTGAAGAGTTACACACTAATTAAATATTTCTATATTTTATTCATATTACCTTTATTTTTGAAAATGAAACCATGTAATATTAAATGTATTCACTTGAATACAAATAATTGCAAGTTTCTATGGTCCTTTATTGTTTCAAATGTTTTCTATAGAGACCCACATTTCCTCTTATTCAGATTAATGTGACTAGTGCCTTGTCTGCAAGTATGGTAATGATTATGCTTCCTAATATAGAAAGAGCCATAATTTTTAAACTCAACTTTTCCCCTTGTTATTGCTACTGATAGAATTTTGACAACATTTACTTTGTTTCAATTAGTTTACATCAAACATGCTATGCGGGACTCTGGGGTGAATTATGCAATGCAAAATTTAGGAAAAAAAAGAAACTCTTGTTATAAAGTTTAATTAAGTTCTGTAGCAAATTCGAGGATGAGAACAACAAAATAAAATTGTTTGATGTGGTGTATCATTTTATTTATTTATTTTTATTTTTATTTATTAATTTTTTAAGTTAGAGTCTCACTCTGTGCCCCAGGCTGGAGTGCAGTGCCATGCTCACAGTCACCTCAGCCTTGACCTGCTGGGCTTATTCAATCCACCTCAGACTTCCAAGTAGTTGGAACCACAGGTGCGAAACACCACACCTGACTAATTTCTTGATTTATTGTACAGATGGGGTCTTGCCACGTTGTCCAGGCTTGTCTTGCACCCCAGGGCTCAGGCAATTCTCTCTCCTCAGCCTCCCAAAGTGCTGGGATTACAGACACGAGCCCCTGTAGCCAGCCTTGATGTGGGGTATAATTTTAAATTCTATCCTTTATAATACACATGTACGCAAAGAACACATTTCTCTCATGACCACCTCATCAGCAGCAAGGCTGGGATTCACAAGTATCTTTAACAAGTACTATAGGATACCTTCCTGGAAACTTTTCTCAGTTACCCTATATATATAATATAGGCACAATTCCAAATATACCCCTTAATTGAACTCTCCAATTATAGAAACAAATGAGAAGGCTTAGACCTAAGGTAACAGAGAACACAGAAAACACATTGCAAAACAAATAGTACTTATGATGACCTAATGGTTTAGAAAGCCACTGTTAAAGTTGTATGAACCACCTATATACAACTTCTGAGACAAACACCATTTCCTATCTCTTGATTGTTCCATTCAACAAAATATTTGAGGCCTTCAACTTTTTTCTCTCTCCTTTTTTATTCTCTGAACACTTTTACCAATTATTTCTTAAAAACAAAAACAAAACAAAACAAAACATAAAAACAGAATTACTGAGAATCCTAATTCACTAACCCTAGTTTGAATAAAACAAATGTGAACTTTGAATAGAAACATAAAAGATCACAGAAATGTATTTGGGAGAAATTTAACAGAAAAGAGTTCCTTAAGAAACCATGATCTGATTATCATTACAAAAATCCTATAGTGATGAGATACCACCTCACACTAGTCAGGACGGCTATCATTAAAAAGTCAAAACAAAACAGGTGTTGGTGAGCCTTCAGGGAAATGGGAACACTTTTAAACTAGGGTTAGTGAATAGTTTCTAACATAATTATATTTTTATATGTACAGATATTGCTTTTGGTGATTCCAATGGATTTATTTGCTGCTTGTTTCAAAGCCACATTTCAGTGATGATTTCAAAACAAAGACAATGCATTTGCTGTAGCAGAACTGTATTATGTATGCCTTTAGAGTATAGTTTAATTATGTACTACAGACAGGTGATATTTAATTAATTTTTTTAAAAGTATAATTCTTCATTGCTTTTGAAAACTAGAAAGTTGTTTCAACTGTCATATTATTTACACAGATGGCTCAAGAAGTATTTCAAGTTGTCTTCTAATAAAATAGTGTTCTTGTGTATTTGAACTATTGAGAAAAGTATCAATTATTTAAACATTTTTATCACCTCTGCCAAACCTCTGAGTATTCCAGTTCCTTAGCATAAATAAAATGACAACCTACTTATTTAGAGTTAACTGCAATAAATTCTCCAGGCCCTCCATAAGTGCTGAATGATTTTTTAAAGTAAGTTTACAAAATTTATTGACTAAAATTATACAAACACTTTCTATGGGATTTATAGTTTGTATTAAGAGGAAAATACATATAAAACAAATAGAATTTGAACTAAAAAATATGAATTTTGAATAGAAACATAAAAAATCACAGAAATGTATTTGGGAGAAATTTAATAAAAAAGAGTTCCTTAAGAAACCATGATCTGATTATCATTACAAAAATCTTGTAGTGATGAGATACCACTTCACACCAGTCAGGACGGCTATCATTAAAAAGTCAAAACAAAACAGGTGTTGGTGAGCCTTCAGGGAAAAGCGAACACTTTTACACTGTTGGTGGCATGTAAGCTTTGAGGAAAACAGTTTGGTGTTTTCTCAAAGAACTAAATAATAAGCTACCACATGACCCAGCAATCCCACTTCTGGGAATATACTCAGATAAACATAAATTGCTCTGCCACAAAGACACCTGCACACACATGTTTTTGTAGCATTATTCACAGTAGCAAAATCAAGGAACCAGCCCAGACCCCCATCTAAAGTGGGCTGGATAAAGAAAATTCGTATTTATACATGATGGAATACTACACATCCATAAAGAAGAACAAAATCATGTCCTTTGCAGCAACATGGAAGAAACAGGAGACTGTCATTATACATGAACTATCATAGAAACAAAAAACTAAATACCACATGTTCTCACTTATAAGCAGGCCCTAAATATTGGGCATATAAGCATAAAGGCAAGAACAGCAAATGCTGGGCACTGCCAAAGGAAGAAGGAAGAGAGGCAGGGGGTATAAGGGATACACTACCACCCACTGGGTAGTAGTGTCCACTACCAGGGTGAGAGGGCTTACTAGAAGACCAAACCTCACCTGCATATAATCTACTAATGTAGAAAATCCTTCCATATGACCCAGCAATTTCCCTATTGGGAATATGCCCGGAGGAACTCAAATTATTCCACGAAAAAGATACCTGCACACACATAAGCTCTATTCACAATAGCAAAAACACAGAACCAACTGTGTTGCCCATCGAAGCTGGACTGGATAAAAAAAAAATGTGGTACATATACACAATGGAATATTATGCAGCCATAAAGAAGGACAAATATATGAACTTTGCAGCAAATTGAATGGATTTGGAGTTTATCATACTCAGGGATTTATCACTGAAACAAAGAACTGAATTCCATATGTTCTCACTCATAAAGTGACCTTGAACAATTATAAGACTATAAGAAAGTGATTGGCAGTAGTGGAAAACTGTCAGGGGAGGGAGGTTGGGACTGGCAGTTGAGGGAAACTGCTAGGGGAGGGAAGGGCATACTCCATCAACAAGGGTACCTGCATGATCAACATTTGTATACCTAACTCTGAATTGTACCCCACATTTTTAAAATAAACAAATACATTTTAAAAAAGAAAAAAATCCTCTAAAGTACCCTACAACTTTAAAATAAATAATGAAAAATAAAATACAATATATAAAAATATTGTAGATACTAGTTAGAAGTTCTTGGGGCAGTGAAAAGACAGAGAAGTCTCTGTTGATTCACCTGAGAATGAAGTGAATAACTCTCACTAGATATACTGAAAAAGCCTTCACAAACTTGCACTTCCTGTAGCATGTCCCATAACTTCCCAACACAGAAAAATTAAAAAACTATGTGCTTCTGAGTTGACAGGACACTTAGACACATCACATTTCCAACGCAAAACAGAAGTAAATTTAAGGTAGCAACTGCTCAGTGACACACAGAACATGTGATACTTATTCTATCCCAAACAAAATTCTGCTCTAGGGTGCCCTGATATCCATCCTTATAACGTAGAGTAAACCACAGAGTCTCAAAAAATTGATAAAATGGTATTTTGCAAAGTTGCTCTTCTTGTTTAATCACTTCCTGAAGTGTGTGTGTGTGTGTGTGTGTGTTTAACTATCTATTTAAACTTCATAACTCTAGAATTAAATACTGGGCAGCAAGACAAAATTTAAACCTAGATCTACTTTTATGCTATTATTCTGAGTTTCCAAATTTATTATTTATTTATTTTCTTGATATATATTTTTTATTTTAAAATTGTGGGGTACAGTCAAGGGTTAGGTATACAAATATGCATTGTGCAGGTAACTTTGTTGATGAGGTGTGCCCTCCCCCCCCCCGGTCCCCAGACAGATATTGACTACCATTAATCCTACCTCCTTTCCCCTCCCTGCCCCCCACCCATAGTTTCCCATCACTGTCAATCCTTTTCTTACAATATTATGATAGTTGTTCAAGGTCCACTTATGAGTGAGAACATGTGATACTCAGATCTTTGTTTCTGTGAGATATCACTCAGTATTATAAACTCTA
>CAUYQG010031469.1:0-12642 GCA_963574415.1 Tarsius wallacei | reverse complement strand
ACACCCGGCTGATTTTTTTATTTATTGTAGAGATGAGGTCTCGCTTGCCCAGGCGGGTCTCGAACCCGCGGGCTCAGGCAATCCACTCACCTCAGCCTCCCAAAGGCGCAGGATTACAGGCTGAGCCACCGAGCCCGGCTTTAGTGGCTCTCTTATAGGACAGTAGAGTTCTAGTTTCTGGTTGGCCTGGCTAGTAAAGGGCACCAACAGAAGACTGTGGAGTCAAAGGAGGGTAATGAGGGTTATACATTTCCCTCATCTCCTCCCTGTGTGGCCACCATCAGTCATCCTGTCTTCTACCAAAGGCCTCAGCTCTTTCAGGCGGCCCTTGCCATGAAGTCACCTTCTGCCAGGTTCAGCAGAGACCTCCCCCTGCCCTTCGAGGTTGAGGGGTGGAAAATGCAACCTGCTGCGGGCAGGCTACTGCACCACCATTGTGGATTTCCTTGCCCTGGTCTGCCCACACGACTGCAAATAGTCCTATTAAAACCCTGCTCAATTACTCAGGTCGAGGATGCCATCCGTCTCCTGCCAGGACCTTGCCTGAAGCACTGAAATAAAACTTGTTGTTTTTAATTTTGAAAAGTATTTTTCATGTTGTAATAGTGAAAAAGTCAGAAAGGACTTATGACAAGAATCGACAATCCTTTTTTTCCCCAAACACTCTTCGTCCTTCCTCCCAATACCCAGAGGCAAGGACCTTTAAGCCTGTCTGGTTGTACTTTTAATTATTACCTCTCTACCTCAAAATAATGGGCTGAGGCCACTCCTTGTGCCACGTCAGCGGGAGACATTATCTGTTCTTCCTGATGGGCTAGATGAGAATTTTCCTCACTTGCATCACTCCTACCTCCTTTTCTCTCCCCTCTCAATTTTTGATAGCTACATTAATATTTTTAACTTCCTTTACAGCTTACACCATAACTGAAAAGAATAGTTACAAGCTACTACTTCTTGCTTGGTTGCTTTCAACTGTATCTCTTGATCTCCTGTTTTGCACAATGAAGACATCACCTTTACAATCCTTTTCTGTTCCCTTTTCACCTCCCTGTTTCTATCAAGTTAAACCTTTATTTTTTACATGAGCATGGGGAACATTTGCACTCTGTTTTGTAGCCATTCAGCTTTCTATGCTTTGTTTATGAGTTTCTAAAAATTGAGAGCCGCAATGAGCATCTATGTTATGTCGATATTTAGTACAGGACTAAGTAGCGTTCATTTTCTTTTCTCCAGGTTCAATTTTATAGTCCCTTTGCTGGTCAAGAGAACATTCTTAGCATCAGGGTCAAATGTGTTTTCCTCCCACTCCTCTACTGGTTCAAAATTACGCCACGTTTTGGGTTGCTTTCTATTTAGACCACGATTCTTTATTCCCATGAGTTTTGATTTTTTCCCCTTTATTTCTTGGAGAAAGAACACAGATATTTCTATTTATATTCCAAACATCATCCAGCTCTGTAGGCATTTTATTGCTTTCTTAGAATTTTTTTTTCTTGAAGACAATCTTCTTGAAACTCAGTGATGTTTTTTTATCATTGCTTTCAAGACTTGTGGTAGACTTACTATCCAGGCATTCTAGTTAGCTCTATAATTTTCTATATTCCATAGTTTTCCCTTTCTTGGTTTTTGCTCAGTCTCCCTTTACTCCCCATTTTTTTGAAGTGCATCCTCTGGTTTTAGAAAATGCATGGGTGAAACAAATATTCTGAACCCGAAAATGATGTTGTCTCTTTTTCTTATTTTATTTTATGTGTTTTTGCAAGTAGAAGATGCCAAAGATATTCTCTTTTTCTCACTCTTAAGCTGGATATAGAACTCTAGGTCCAAAATAATTTTACTTTCATACTTTGGCTTCCTTCTTCTATTGTTTTCTGGCATATTTCATTGCTGAGAAGCAGTTGGATCCAGTTGGATTCAGATTTCTTTACAGTTACCTTTTAATCCTCCAACACCACCCCATCCTTGTATCTCAGGAATGCTATCCTGGGTGATTTGAGATTTCACCATGGTATGGCAAGGTCTTAGTCTTCTTTTCATTAATTCTGATCAATATTTGTGTTTCTCTTCAGTTCTTAGGATTATTTTTATTGTTTCTTTGGTCACTTCTTTTCCTAATTTCTATTTTATGACTTTCTGAACCTCTTTGCATTGGCTATTGAACTTCCTGAATTTATCCTCCTTGCCTCTTCTTTTCTTTCTTAGTATCCTTCTTTTATCTTTTCTACTCAGTGTTATAGAAAATTTCCTCAATTATATCTACTCACCTTTCTATTCATTGTTAGCTATTTTTTTTAAATGTTGGCAATTTAATTTTCCAGAAATATTTATTCTTCTCTCGTGGTCATTAAAAAAAAAACTTCTGGTTTCCTGGTCTCACTTTATGGATACAATGTCATTTAAAGTCTCTGTTTTCTTGAATTCTCCCTGTTTCTTATGCTGTGTTTTTTTCTATTTTCACCTCGAGCATCTGCTCACCCTGAGTTGCCCATTAATTTTTAAGGGTGAATAAATAGAAATTCGGTTTATGATGTGTTTGATGATCTCTTTTCCTCACGTTTGTTCATGTTTAGTTGTCAGCTCATTTGTAAGCAAGGGGAGTAGAAGTACCAGCAGGTTCTGTAGATGGAAGCAGGTATTGTCACCTGGCAGGCCTCTCTTTGTGGTGTGCCTAAACAAACAAGCCTTACTTGGGAATATCAACACCCACACCAACTGCTCTGTCTTCCCCCCCCAAAAAAATTAAATTTCCTTGGAGGAAAATCATTTTATTCCCCTGACAGGAGTTACGTTTATAATTCTGCTGAGAAGAGCAACTTCTTCCTCCATTGTCACCTACCCTATGTACTTGAGGCTGTGGCCACCTCTGCTTTGATCAACCTGTTGACGTGCTGACATTCTGCCATATACGGCTTTGTCTTCCTGATTTCTCTCAAGATTTCTTCTTCAAAGATGTCACCCCTCCTATTCTCTTCACTATTATTGATTCTATCATTTAACAAATTCCTTTCATCATTTTGAAGGAATCTGGGGAGGGACGGAAGGCAAATTCATGGCCTCAGTCCATCATCTTGAAGTGGCAGCCTCTGGAATATCAATTTGATCATCCAAGGTCTACCCTCTGAGTGTCACCTTAAACTACAATACCTCTGAAACTTCCCTCAGAATCATCTTAGTGGAAAAAAACGCCCCCAAACAAAAAACTTTCAGGTAATTTGATGGAGATCTTCCTAACTGGAAGTTTGTATTTGCAGACAACCTATCCAGTTGCTTATTTGAGCCTTTACTTTGCAGTGTTGCATTGTAAGTGACCTACTAGGTCCTCAATAAACATCGTTGAACAAATAAGTGAGTTAATGAATAGACAAATAAAGAATAAGCCATTAACTCAAGTAAAATAGCATAAGAAAGTAAATAATATGCATAATTATCAGTCAAAAAATAGGTAAGATGGTTTAGGCATTTGCACGTTCTACTTTTTACTTCATTTCTTGTAGAAGAGTAGATATGAAGGCAAACAGATTTTTAAAAAATAAATGTATGCATTTAAATAATGTTGACTTTTTAAAATTTTTAGTTCCCTCGACTGCTTAGAGGAAGAAAAGTTACACACTTACTCTGAGGTTATTGCCACTGAGGAACATTTTGGGGGGGGGGTTCTGTTTTAAACCTCTCTTTGCACTCTATGCATATATTTTTAAAATTTTTATTATAAAGATGTGGGGGATAATTCAGGGTTAGGTATGCAAGCATTGATCATGCAGGTGCCCTTGTTGATGAGGTGCCCCTTCCTCCCCTAGCAGGTTTCCTCAACTGTCAATCTTACCCTCCCTCCCCTGACAGTTTCCCACTACTGCTAATCACTTTCCTATAGCATTATAATTGTTCAAGGTCAGCTTATGAGTGAGAACATATGGAGCTCTGTTCTTTGTTTCTGTGATAAATCACTGAGTAGGATTGACTCCAAATCCATCCAAGTTGTTGCAAAGTCCATATATTTGTCCTTCTTTATGACTGCATACTATTCCATTGTGTATATGTACCACATTTTCTTTATCCAGTCCAGCTTCAATGGGCAGCACTGTTGGTTCCATGTTTTTGCTATTGTGAATAGAGCTGTAACAAACATACAGGTGCAGGTATCTTTTTTGTAGAATAATTTGAGTTCCTCAGCAGGGGCAAATCTTTAGTTTCTGAAGGTGTATTTGACTTTAGAACTAGTCAAATGCTACTCTACATACATTCTTTAGATTCAGAATGAGAGATATGTTACTCTTTGTGGTCAAAACCATGCGATAAGGCAGATCTCAAACAGAGTTGTAGACTGTAAATAAAAACTACAAGACAGGAGGTCCTTTTGTATGTGTGTGCGTATGTGTGTGTGTGTTTTGTGAGCAATGGCAGCATCATTTGAAGCGTATATTTTCCCAAGGTATCCACTATGAAAGAGACGACACTCATGTCAATATACAAAATGAGCCTCCTTGTTTTATGATCACCCGCCATGCATTATCTTCTTTTCTGTTTATGAAAATCATCACTGTAAGGTAGATAATAATGAAAGCTGTCATTAATAAGTGTCTACTATGTATGTAAACTTGAACCTCTACACATATGATTTATTGTGTTCACTAATGACCTCCATTTTTACAGATGAAGGAACAACAGCTCAGGAACTGAGTAAAAGGTTCAAGATACTAAGTTAGGAAATGACAAAGCGAAAGTGCACTATTAGGTCTATGAAACCCTTATGCTGAGCTCTTTCTACCTCATGATTTTTCCTGGACAAGTATTACTTCTATTTTATATATGAGGAGACTGAATCCTGGCAAGGCGAACCATTGACCAAGGTGATAGAGTCGGTGACTGGCTCCCAGCCAGGCCATCTCTCCACAATGTTCTCCTCCTTTCTCTTGCCTGACAAAATCTTTCTAGACCAAGGGTGTTGTCCATAGCCAATGCCTTCATAGTAATGTTTGGGTGCAACTCCCATGCATGCATGCCTTGGGATGAGGATGTGGGAGTAATCTGTATTCCCATGCCTGCTCAATGCAGTCTTTGGCAGGAAGGTGAGAAGTAGGAGCACCGGGAATGAGTTTGTCCAGGGGTCCTTGGTCTCCTGGCATCCTGGACTTTCCTGTGTATATTTCTTGGTCCTGTTGTCACTTAAACGATCCCATTCAAGCCTCTGACTCTAACTTTTATCCCTTTGGATGCTGAGTTGGGTCTTCTTTCTTCCTACTGAAGCCCAGTTGGGACAAAGTTTCTTGGGCTTTTCCTCTTTCTGGAGGTTTGGGCATCCCTTTGGGCTGTCAGAACTTTAGGCAAGTGGGATGTGGAAGCAAAGCCTTCTCCCACCATCTACATATTGGCAAAGACTGGTGAAACAAGTCTAGTTCTTGAAATGTGGAGCACAGGATGACACCTAACGGGATATATTTGATAAGGGAGGGGTGCAGAGGTTCAGAAAAATCGTTCCAGGCATATGTGAATACACACAGACACACACACACAGTGTGTGTGCACGCGAGTGTGCATGTGTGCATCATGCGTGCTGATAGATGTAATAATTAGAGCTTGATGACTGAGACTGGCAAATAAATGCTACCCAAAGGCCCCTGTTGCATAAAACTCATGCCTATGTCCAGTGCCCTAGATGACAGATCCAAGAAAATGGGAACAGGAGGACCCGACATCACAGATGAGTGCTGGCACCTCAGCCTTTGGGCATAGAACAGCTAAAATGTATTTCAAAACCCTGCCAGTTTTGTGAACTCGAGGCTTTTCATGGACTGACCCATTTGCTTCCCACTGGTTTCAGAAGAGAGTTGAGGCAGTCTTCAGATGGCTAGATGCTTCTTCTGAACACCAGGAGTAGTACTGGCACAGAAAAAGGCTGAAGCCAGTTAGCACTGTCAAATGTCTGAGCAAATCCCAGGCAGGGCCTGGCTGGGTGTTCGAAAAAAATCTGTTGCACATAGAAACTCTTTGTTGTGGGAGAACGTAAATCTAAATAACTATTGAAATATATCTATGCCTTTCTGTGTGACCAGTGGTAGATGTGTGATTTTCTCTAATATATTGTAGACCCATACTCTTTTCCAGGGACTCATATCCCTGCTGTCTAACTCAGCAAAACATCTATTAGGCTTCATTCTTTCATGGAACGTTTACTTAGCTGAGCTGTAGGTATTGTTTAAATGCCCACATTATGTATTATGAACTGTTTATCATGTTGAGCCATGTAGTTTGAAATTCTTTACTGTAGAAGTTTTGAATTCTTAAATGAAGAATTAAGAGTTTCTCCATAGGCAATGTGGGGCCATAAAATGTTTTTGTGTGAAGAAATAGCATGCTGAAAGCCATCCCTGGAACCCTGTTCCCCACAGTTCTTATCCTTCAAGGGCATTCTGATCACTGTGGCTGACTCTTGCCCTCCGTCTTGCACCTGGAAACTTGGTCTCAGTCTTTGTTTACTGTATTAGTTCCCCAGGATTGTCATAACAAATGACCGCAAACTGGATGATTTAAAACAATGGGAATTTATTCTTTTACAGCTCTGGAGGCCATAAATACAAAGTCAGGGTGTCTGCAGGGCCACAGTCCCTCTAAAAGCTCTAAGGAAGGCGCCTTTGTTGTCTCTTTCTGGTTTCTGGTTGGTTGCCAGCCATCCTTGGCATTCCTTGGCTTATAGCTGCATCAGAATTCCTTTCTCTGTCTTCACGTCCATCTTCACATGTGTGTTTGTGTGTTCACGTGGATTTCTTAGACGGGCACAGGTCACTGTACGTAAGGCCCACCCTGCTCCAGTAAGACTTCATCTTAACTAATCACATATGCAATGACTTTATTTCCAAAGGCCACACGCTGAGGTTCTGGGTGAGGAGACATGAATGTTGTGAGAACACTATTAAACCCGGTACATTTACAGATCACTGGACTATGGGTCCATTCCTTTTTGTAGGGACTCATGTCTCAGCTCTCTAACTCAGAGTTTTGCAAGAATACAGTCCTACAGAAGTATATCCTCCAGGAGTCTGAAGGAGTTCAAAATTTGAGTAACTGGATCTGTCCCTGGTATTGCTATAATTAGGTTACCTTTATTCCTTTATGAATCATTAACTTTGAACACTGCTGGTTCTATCTATGACAACCAGTGATACATCATCTTTAACCAGTCTGTACCACCATAAAAAAATGCTGCTCAAATCCTAATTTATTGCTTCATGACACAAATGGTGCATCTCAAACAAACTCAGCCAATTTTAGGGATGATTTCTGGGCTGTTTACAAAGGCTTCTACTGCCAGCTTTTGGAAAATGTTGCTTTGGAGATTATTATTTTCTGTTTCAGGACAAATCCAAGAATACGGCCTATTCACGTTAGCTACAGTGAGACGATGCATCTCTTGTCCATAAAACTTGAATACTCGGGTGTCATAAGTGATTTTTCTGAAGTTAACTTTTCCCATACTTTGAGTTATCAGTTTCTGTCGTGCTGGTGTGCATTTCAGCTGAGGTTTTATTACATTGTGTTGGCAGCACATTATGTTTTTTACACATGGATTTGATTGAGAAATGAAACTGGAATAAGAATGAGGTTGCAGCAGCATCTGCTGTAAGACTCAACTATTGCTGTTGTCAATCAGCCTGATCGATTAAATATGGTGATACACATTTTTATTAAAATGAAATACTTCTTTTGAAAAAGGACCATTATGCCAATAAATTATGTGACTTTCCTGAAGAATGTGCCTGAGGAAGATGTCTGTTCGTGGAGTGCAATAACTAAAGATAGCGGCAACAAGCAGGAGATTTTGGATTAGATCTGGCTGGTTTTGTAAATTGAAGTTTTTTTTTTTTTTATCATATGGAAGATGTGAACCAGCATTTTGGGCAACTAAGCCCTGAGAAAGGTTTGGAGTTCAACTGAATCCCCAAACACTGTTCCTTGATTTGTTGATGTCCTGTAGTCTATTTGACTCTACAGTAGCTGGTGTCGTACTGACCTTTTCATTCAACTCCATTTTAGTTTTCTGTCCTTTCACACATCTGAAAAAGTGAAACCCAAACAGAGGTTCTTGAGAATGAGAGTGGGGACATTATTCCATTGACTTGGTTTCGTACCCAGAAACCACTATCCATGTCTGCAAAACCCTGAAATTCATAGACACTTAAAGAGGACGTGGTGAGAGGTTGGGTATTAGACCATTACGAGCCCAAAGAGGTGAGACAGGAAATCAGAATTGCTCTCTAAAGGGAAAACCAGTGATTTGATTGGTCCTACTCAATTTTAATTTGGCTAACTTTTTGTCCTGTTGGGGTCACTCAAGTCTCTGTGACTGGGTCTGGGTCTTCCCAGAGTGTTAGTGCTTTACCCTGGCTCAGGTCAGCCCAAATTCCAGCCTTAGTTTAATCATGATTCCCAGGAAAAATGTCTCCTGTTGGAATCCATTTAGGATGATAACCCCAAAAGGCTTTGCTTTAGTGTAAAACACAGGGTTTCAAAAGAAGATTTTCAGGAAAATAAGTGAGCAATAAAAAAAGGAAAAACCTTTAGAGTAATTTCTTTAGCACACAGAATGCTTCTGCTGCAGGGCTTGTGTCAAGACTAATCTTGTAGGATTGAGATATTTTCAGCTGTATCTAATTTAAGTTTCGGCTTTTCCTTACAGAGAGAATGCTCCTGAAGCAATCTTTCTCACTGCCCTCCCCATCCTCATCTTCTAAAGCCTGTTTGTAGATTCGGGGATTACTAACAGATTTTAAGAAGGGCCAAAAATCTCTGAAATACCATGCAGCTGAAAGCCAAAACACTTGAGAACTTGATTTAATTTTTTTTTTTTTTTTTTTTTTGGTCAAGGGGTGGTCTCTAGCTCTTGGTCAGCTTTCTTCTCTGGACTCAGCCATGAAGGATTTAAACCCCACAGATATTTGCAGGTTTAAAGTGGAGCTTCCTGTGGGATCCAAAGACTTTCTTTGGTAGGGTATGGCCTTTTCTTTATATGCAGTTTCTTTCTTGACATCTTATCAACGCCAGATCATGAACAGAGAGGTCCCCAGATGAAGGCTGGGATCAGAAGATTCAGCAGACAGTCTTGCTGGTTTTTTCTTCAGGGGACTGGAATCTTGCCATCACCGGAAGTCAGGAACACTATGTACATCAGTACTAGATGGGCAGTGCACATGTTGTGGGTCAGGTAGACAGGTGAGCAAAAAGCAAACCAAAGTTCTGAAGTCCTGGAAGTTGTGCAAGTTGCATCAGGTGGGACCTGATTCAGAGACAAAGAGTCTAGTGACTAAGAGCATGGGTCAGTCCCACCTCTTATCCAAGTTCTAATCCGGTATGTATAACTTTGGGCAGATGGCTGAATCTTTCTAGATAGCACTTTCCTCATTGGTAGAGTGAGGATTACATATTTTATGACGTTTTTAGGAAGATGCAATAAGATAATGTTAAATAAATCATTGGCACAGCATTTGATGTACAGTAATTGCCTAAGAGGTTATAGCAATTATGCTTTCCAATTTCTAATGTGCTCCTTCAAAGGCAAGTGGATGTGAGTCTGAGAGGACCTGAGTCCACAGGGCAGGGGCAAAAGTGAACAGACTGGTAGTGGAATGTGATAAGAAAGAGGTGGTCTATTTGTACATACCTTTGGTTGAGCCAGTGCTCAGAGCAAAAAACCTGAGAGAACTTGTGTTAGCTGTTTTTTCCTTATCTTCACCTTCTGGCAATAAGAAGGTATTTTGGATGTATTGGTATGTTGCTATTGTTATTATGGTGTGGCTTATTTAACTTTTTGTCAAAGTATAACATAGTTATGCAAAAGTGTATAATCCATAGAGAGCTAAATCATGTTTATAGCTTGAACACACTCATGTAACCAGTACTCAAATCAAGATCAGGACAATTCTAGCACCCCGGGAGGTTCCATTTGCTCTCTTCTAGTCCATATTCTGACCCTACGAGTAGTCACTATTCTGACTTCTAACAGCAGAGATCAGATTCGTCTCTTTTTAGACTATATGCAAATATAACCATACACCGCGTGCTCTTTTCTGTCTGACTTTTTTCACTCAGCATTTGTTTGTGAAGTGCATCCATGCTATGTCCTCATGTCCTCATATGTATGGTGTTCATTCATTCTCACTTCATTTAGTATTCCATTGTGTGAATATATCACTATACTCACTGTTGGTGAGTATTTGTGCTGCTTCCAATTTAGGGATATTATGAATAGTGTTTCTCTGAACATTCTTGGACATGTCTTTTAGTGGAGCTATATACTCATTTCTCTTGAAGAGTAAGAACGCCATTACTGACTCAGTTGTTTTAGCTACTATCAAACAGTTTTCCTGAAGTAATTGTACCAATTTACTTTCTCCAGTAATGTGTGGTGAATTCTGGTTGCTCCACACCTTCCACATCACTTGGTATTGTCTCTGTCACTTTAACCTTTCTGGTAGTTCTAGTGTACTGCCCTTGTATTTAAATTTGCACTTCTCTGGTGACCAAGACAGTTGGGCACCTTTTTGATTGGACATCTGTGGCTCAGAGAAGCTAAAATTCTCTCCAAAAACATTCAACTAGTAGGGAGTTATAAATGACAAGTCCTATGACACTCTATGTCAACAAGGCTTTGTCAAACTAGGGTGTGGATTTAGACCATAGTGATCAGTTCATGGGAGGAAATAGTTTTCTCATACTCTGTATCACCTCTTCATGTCTTGAGTAGTATATTCTAGTCAGGGTGCTGCACTTTAGGAAGGATGAGGGAGAAGGAAGGTATGCTCACAGGGGAATGACCAGGTCAGTAGTCAGACTGCAAAGGGGAACAGGCAGGAGAACTGGGGTTGTTAAATCTATAGGGACAAGACAAAGGGGGAACAGAAAAATTGCCCTCTAGTTTGTGGAGGGCTATCTTCTGAAAGTGGGGGCAGACTTATTCTGTGGGGTCCATGAGACAAAATAAAAACAATAGGAATAAAGTTTAGACCTTTGCTATCATGCTTTTTGGTCTGGCTTGGCCTGGGTTTGCCTAGACAATTAAACCGGGGCAGTTTCCCTCATGGACCACAAAATGCTCTCATCTAATTTACATAAATTAGTTATATTCTGTAAATAGAAGTCACCTGAGAACACAAATGTCACCTACTTCATAATGCCATCCTTCCCAATAAATATTTATGGACCTTTCTGAAACTACAGGCCCCAAACCTGAGTTGTTCACAAGGGACAGACATAGTGACAACTGGAGGAACCTACATATCCATCAATAAATTCTTGCAGCATTAGTGCTTGTATAAAAGAACGAATTGGGGCCAGGACAGGCAAACAATCAATCAGAAAGGATAGTTTAAGGAAAACCTCTTACTGTAACCAGTTGACTAAAGGCAAATGAGAGATGCGGATGGCCAGGAGGGAGGCCAATTTTTAAAAGTCTCAGAAGGGACACAGGGGACGATTTTATTTCAAAGGAAAGGTTGGCTAAAACAGGGCTAAGCAAGGGTTTTTGCAAAGAAGCAGGTAGGGAAAGCCAGGCAAAGAAGGGAGAAGGGGGACAGTGTTCTTTAGAGACAGGAAGGAATCAGGTGCAAACATAGGGGATATAAAGTATTTGAGGAGGAGTGTCACAGGATGAAGGAAGTATGAGCAAAGGGGATGAAGGGAGAGGGCAAGGGACAAGGGACAGGAATTATATCAAGGGATCTGTAAATCCATGTAGACACCAAGGATTGTCTGTATGCTTAGCATATAATGTCATACACAGACATTTATGCTAATATGCAGGTGATACTGTAATTTGTAAATCTTAAAATTGCGATACTAAATTCATAGTTGATTTTATCATCTAGTTCCTCAATCAGTGGATTTTATTTTATTTTTTTATTTTTTTGAGTTGGTGTCTCACTCCGTCGCCCCACTTGGAGTGCAGTGGCACGATCCCGGCCACCACAGCATCGACCTGCTGGGCTCCGGCGATCCTTCGGCCTCAGCTTTCCATGTAGCTGGAACTACAGGCGCATGCTACCACGCCCGGCTAATTTTTGTTTTATTGTAGAGACGAGGTCTTGCCAACTTGTCCGGGTGGGTCTCGAACCAGCGGGCTCAGGCAATCCACTCGCCTCGGCCTCCCAAAGTGCTGGGATTACAGACTGAGTCACCGAGCCTGGCCAATCGGTGGATTTTAAAAGTCCAATTTACAACGTACATGGGTAAGAGGAACTTTTTGTTGTGAAAAAAAATTTTACCCATTGGTAACTATTAGTTTGGTTGCATTGCTGGTGTCAATCTAAAAAAAACTGGAAATGCACAGAATTAGAGAGAGGAAAGATAAGTCTGGAAGAGAATTTGAGTGACTTACTTTCTCATGGGGCTGAAGAGTATTCAGAGAGCTCCTGTGATACTGTCCCCTACTTCTGACCAGGATCAAACCTCCTCCATTCTAGATAGATGAGACTCTATCTGGTTCTCTGTCATTATTTGTATTTTTTTCTCACATTTTTTTTTGGGTGGAAATCACTGCAGTGATTGCATGAAAATGCAGCGATTGCATGCACTGCATGAAAATACAAAGATGAATAAAATGTGTTCCCTGCTCGCTGAAAAGAGAAATGCAACTGCTTACTTGGATCCTTTGCT
>CAUYQG010031465.1:0-10033 GCA_963574415.1 Tarsius wallacei | reverse complement strand
TGTGAATGGAATTGTGCTTTTTATTTGGGTTTCTGTTTGTTTATTATTGGTGTAAAGAAATGCAATTGTCTTTTGCACATTTATTTTATATCCTGAGACTTTGCCAAAGTCCTTTATCAGTGTAAGGAGGTTTTTGACAGATTCTTTTGAGTTTTCAAGGTACACAATCATGTCATCTGCAAAGAGAGATAACTTGACTTCCTCTTTTCCTATTTGGATACCTCTAATTGCCTTCTCTTCTCTGATTGCTCTAGCCAGGACTTCCAATACTATATTGAACAGGAGGGGTGAGAGTGGGCATCCTTGTCTTGTTCCAGTTTTCAGAGGAAATGGTTCCAGTTTTTGTCCATTTAGTAGTATGCTGGCTGTGGGTTTCTCGTAGATGGCTTTTACTATTTTGAGGTATGTTCCCCGTATGCCTAGATGTTTGAGGGTTTTTATCAAGAAGAGGTGCTGAATTTTATCAAAAGCTTTTTCTGCATCTAATGATGTAATCATGTGGTTTGGTAGAGCAATTTATGCTCCTCTGGGTATAGTCCCAAAAGTGGGATTACTGGGTTACATAGCAGCTACATTTTTAGTTCTTTGAAAAGTTGCCACATTGCTTTTCACAAAGGTTGACCTAGCTTACATTCCCACCAACCCATCAACAGTAAGTAAGTGTTCTCTTTTCTCCACAGCCTACCAACATTTGTTGTTTTTGACTTTTTAATGATAGCCATCCTGACCAATGTGAGGCAATAACTCATTATAGTTTTGATTTTCATATATCTGGTGATTAGTGAAGCTGAGCATTTTTTCATGTTTGTTGGCTGCTTGCACATCTTCCTTTGAGAAGTTTTGTTCATGTCTTTTGCTCACTTCTTAAAGGGGCTTTTTCTTCTGTTAATTCATTTGAGTTCCTTGTAGATCCTGGACATTAGGCCTTTGTTGGATGCATAACTTGCAAATATTTTTTCCCATTCTGTGGGTTGTCTCTTTACTCTCCTGATGGTTTCTTTTGCTGTGCAAAATCTTTTTAACTTGATAAGGTCCCACCTGTCAATTTTAGTTTTTGCTGCAATTGCTTTTGGAAACTTGGCCATGAATTCATTGCCTAGGCGGATGTCCAGGAGGCTGTTCTCTAGGTTTTCTTCTAAGGATCCTATAGTTTGAAGTTTTACATTTAAGTCCTTGATCTATTTTGAGTTAATTTTTGTATATGGCAATAGGCAGGAATCCAGTTTCATTCTTTTGCATGTGGTTAGCGAGGCCACTGGCACCATTTGCCAAATATGGTATCTCTTCCCCAATGTTTGTCTTTGTCAGCTTTGTCAGAGATGAGTTGATTGAAGGTTGTAGTTTTATTTCTGGATTCTCTGTCCTGTTCCATTGGTCTATGGAGTGTTTTATGGACCAAGCACTGGTGTGAACAGTTCTGCATGTATTAACTTAATTTTGACTTCAATCCTTTGTGCTAGGAATTATTATATCCCAATTTTGAAGATAATAAAATGAAATGCCATGAGGCTAAGTGATGTGCCCAAGAAATGCACAGCCGACATGTGACAGAATTGTGCACTTGGACGATGGCCTGTGTGTTCTTGGTCAGCACATCATGCCACCTTTTTAGCAGGATGGAAAGAAAAGAGGTCCTGCAGGACTTGACAGTGAGATTTCACTGGTCTCAGTAGTCAGTGGCCAAGCAAGGCCAAGCTGGACTCAAGGGAGAAGTGCATGGGATGAAAGAAGGGCAGACAAGTCTTTAATGAGCCCTGGCCAGGGAGGGCAGGGGCAGGGAGTAAGGGATGCTGCTGGAGACTTGAATGGCATTTTTATGATGGACAAATCCTAGATAAAGGAGCCAGCAAGTCATGAGGGGCTGCAACTGAGGAGCCATCAGGGAGGACAAGAGAAGAGGCTGCGGGGAGGCTCTGGGACTCACAGCACAGGTAGAGAGAGGCCAGGGAGAAGGGCCTCCCTCACCACTGTGGAGGGGCAGAGTACAGTGTAGGTGCATGGAAGCTCATGGGTCTCCCGCATCCCAACTCCTCGGTCTCAGGCCCTCTCCATGGATCCGAAACAGGGACGGGTATCGTCAGTCAGCAAGTCGTGGCTCACGGAACTTGGATGTCTCTTGGCTTAAGGGGAAAAGGAAGAGAATTCTCCACTTGGCTGTTGAAATACAGGGTTTCTAAACCCTGACAGCTAAGGAAGACATTCTGGGAGATGCCTCTCCAGCAAAAAGGATTGTTACCACTCTCAAATGTTCCATGTGCAAGCACTGTGGGAATGACCGCAATCCTGGATGTCCTGTGCTGGGGTCAATCTGTGCTGATGGCAAGGTCTATGTATAAAGGTCATGTGTGAAGATACTGTGTGGGGCTTTCTAGAAGGTGGGTCTGCAGCCCACTGGCTGACTGTAAATGAGGTGCTGTTTGGGACCTCACTAGAACACAGCCATGTCCATCCTTGGTCGCATCTACAGCCACCCTGCCACATGGGAAGAGTCACAACAGAGACCCTGGGGCTGTAGAACCCTCTAGATTTACCATCTGTTCATTTTCAGAAGTGTGTTGACCTCCTGTCTAGAACAATAAGGCAGCAAAGACATGGGGAAAAATTGAGAAAAATACTAAAAATGTGGAGAGAACTAGAAGATATTTAGAATATATTAAGTGAAAAATCACTTTTCAAACTGATGTGCATTGTACATGAATCTCATTTTTATTTAAAAGATTTATATTACATGTTAACAGTGGTTGTTTCTGAATGGTGAGATTGTGCTCGATTTTTACTTTCTTACTGATTCTTATGTGTTTCTGATCTTTGTCAAGTAAACATATGTTAAGTTATTGTGTTAATAAATCAACTAGTCGTGGGTCAGGATGAGAACATAGATGCCAAGGCTCACTAGAACATAAACAGAGTTGGCTGAGCCAGGCTAAGGGAGGTTCCCAGAGATGTTTGAGGAAGGCTTATTGCTGGGGACCAGGAAACTGAGGAAGGCTCATAGCTGGGGACCAGGAAGCTGAAGAAGGCTCATTGCTGGGGACCAAGAGACTGGAGAAGTTTTTGATGATGTCATTAAGAGCGCCTTCAGACTCCTGAATTCCTTATATTTTACCAACATTTGCAAGGGCTGGTATATGAGCAATCCCTAAAACATAGTTGGCCACAAAAAATCCACCAAAATAGAACTATATATATATTTAAATTACATTTAGGAAGCATTTGGAAATGTTCCTTATTTTCAAAAATACAGATTTTTAAAACTTAGTTTATGGAGATGCTTTTAATTTTGTGACTTATAGGTAATGCTTTATATTAGTGACTTGTTTTTAATTAGCAAAACTAAATTTAGTATTTTGCTGTAAATAAAGCCTGTACTTTAATAAATTATAAAAGTGGAGGGCCTTGTTTGCTTTGTAAGAAATCAAAATTATGCCTTTTAAAAAGGCAAACAGATCTTATTTTGGCGAACAAGAGTCAGCAATTACAGAAAGCAATCTTCTTGGTGAGGTGCTGCTGGTACCCCAGATGGACCTTGAGTTGCTGTGCTGTGGTATTCAGGCAGCCCCTATGCTCTCAGGGTCTCAAGTTTGTCCTTACAGGCATCAAGTCGGTTTCAGTGACTCTGCCATGTTAGGAGTTGTTGAAACAGAAGAGAAATCAGATCTTACCAAATCCTATGTCTTAAGTCAACATGTTTTCATTTAAATTATCATTCTTAATGGTATTTATTATCCATGTGGTGAACACAGCATTTGTTGAGAGCAGTCTCAAGATTGAAGCTTAATGTTTGCATTGCCACTTGCCTGTAAGTTGTCATGCAAACAAGCAAACAGAACAAACAGGTTGGTGATTCATTAACTATAAGCTAAACTAAATATAATTGGCAGAAGGAATTTTTATGTAACCTTGTTAAAAAATTAAATCAATGGAGAATGAGTCTCAGAAGAAGGATATGCATGAATATACATAGTATTTTTATGTAAAATATTTAAGCCTGTGTGTCAATTAAATATTAATATATAATTTATAATAATGTAAAATTGAATAAGTGTAATTATGTGTTTAAAATTATACACACATACACAGTCACATGTATATGTGAATATATATGTGTATGTAAATGTATATGCACATATGTGTATGATTTTTTTTCTTAAAATTTTTTAGTAAAAATAACTAAAAATAAAATTCAAGGGGTACATGTGCAGGTGTGTTACATGGGTGTGTAGCGTGATGGTGAGGTGTGGGCATCTGTTGAGCCCATCACCCAGGGTGTAAGCATGGCACCCAACGTGTGGTTTTTCTGCCCTTGTACCCTCTCTCCCTCCCTCCGCATTTAACAGTCCCCAGTGTCTACTGTTCCTTCTTTATATCCATGTGTGCTCAGTAAAGATCCCACTTACAAATGAGAACATGCTGTGTTTGGTTTTCTGTTTTTGTGTTAATTTGCTTAGAATAATTGCATGCACATTGCTGCAAAGGACATGATTTTGTTCTTCTTAACGGCTGCGTAGTATGATTTTATACATCCACTCCACTCACCAGTATGACCATGAATAATGGAGTGATTTTGAATGAAAAAGCTTTAGTCATAAATGTATATACAAGGAATTTCATGTTAATGACATTCATTATGTTATGGAGTTATTCAAAGGGGAAGTGGTAGAAGCCCCACATCTTCAGGTTCAGCAAGGCACTAAAATAACTTACACACCGTTGGTAGCCAACTACACTGGCCATAGATGGGGAAGGTATCCTAACAGATCCTATCCATATCTGACTTTTATTATTCAAGTTGATTTTAACCATAATGTAGACCGGAATCTGTTTTTGTTGCTTGGGCAAGCACTTCTTTTTAAAAAATTAATTAATACATTTCTCATTTATTCAGGAAGTCTCTAATGGCATTTGGGGGAAGGAAGCTTATTAGCTTCCTGCCTGAGTCATGCCGTTTTTATTTCTTGTTGAAACTCTGGTGTTAGCCCAAAGCCAATGTTGGACAAAAGGAAGGAGTAAAGAAAGAGAATAGGAGAGGAAGGTAAGGAAGGAAGAAAAAGGAAAACAACAAAATCAGCTGTGCAAGCATTTAGTTCATTTGCGTGAAGACAAATGAATTGTAAAATGTTCTGCTAGCAGCCACATCCTGGCATGGCCCCTTTCTGCCCCGGCTGCCTCCCCTCCTGCTGCCGGGAGGATGTGGGTTTATTATGTAGAAACACGTGAGGCCATGTGTGTGTCTTGATGATGTTGTTTGTTACTGAACATAAAGGAGAGTTATGAATTTTAATGAAGTTTATCTAGTTATACATTTTTCTGAGTTTCACATGACTATGGAAAGTAAAGAGCTGTCTGTGTAACTGAGTTTGTTTCATGATGATGCAGACATTACGAGTGAAGACAGTGTCCAGAGTCTGGAGTTTAGCTGCCAGTGGAAGGTGCAGCGTGTATCACACTGCTGCTTGGAAGTGGGCAGCTTGGGTTGCTGAAAATGCATAGTTGCTGTAAGTGTTTTCATATAGAAACCATAGAGAGTAAAACTCAAAGGAATCTTGACTTGTAGGGTTCACCAAAGGGTGAGTGGAGAGGTTCATGAGGGTGTGTGTCACAGGCTAACCGACTATGCTTGGAAGCATGACAGGGACACTTCCTACGTCATGCCTGAGGGCTGAGGGCTGCTGTCAGAGCCCTCTTTCCAAGATGCCACAGGTGGTAGCTCGAGTCCACCCTGGGTTTGCCAGCAAGTAAGTGCTTGGCCCATTTTCACAGCTTTCCTTGCAAATTTTGTCCCACCTAAAGTGAGGAAAAAGCATGACCAGTGTTATGCAAGGTTCCCCCTTCCCCTTTTCCTTCTAAAATAAACTCTTTTTCTCAAATATTATTCTATCTTTAGAATCAATCCCCCAGCCTTTGTGGCTTATATGAATATTAAGTTGTCTCAGAAAATCAAGCCAGAAGTCGGTAGTAGCGAGGGTGAAGAAGAAGGAATAGGTGTGACCTGCAAACTCCTCCTGGCTCTGCTTGGCCCCGCAATGCAGGTGGTATACTCAGGGACTTGGCCACAGCCCAGGACAAGGGCGATGGGGAAGGAAAGTCTGTGCCTTTCCTGACCTGGGCCATGGAGTCTCTCCATCACTCCTACTCCTTGGACTGTTGCTGTGTGACTGGCTTTGGCTGCCAGGCAGTCTTCCAGGCATTCCCCATCACAACCTGCTTTTCCTGTTTCTTTTTCAGGTAAAGAGACTATTACATACTGTGTCTTATACATTGCTCCATATATGGATTAAGAAGAATTTGTGAATTCCAAACCTGCTTTGCATTTGTGTGCTCTTCGTAATGACTAAAATTCTGTCATCATTTGAGGCACAGGTTAACAAAAAATTCAAACTAGCCAAAACTGCATTTTTGTTCTGCCACCTCCTCCTCACAGGCACACCTTTATATTACTTTCTGTAAATCTTGTATTATTTTGTTTTGACTGTGTAAATCTCTTCTTTCATAATACAGTTTCTGATTACAATTAAATACTAGGTTTCCTTGACTTCATAAGTATAGATATGTATTCTGACCATTACTACATGGACCCGACCGTGGCATATGACTTTGAGGACTAGTGTTAAACATCTGTTAGAGACTCTTGTCTGCTTGTGTGTCTCTCTAATCAAAAATTAACACAGATATCCACATATTCATCTGCCCAGCTCATGTGATGAGCTTTATGCTACAAAACAAAATAAGCTGTGGCCAGTATTTTCCTAATCTCAAGTGAGGGTATCTGGGAAAGGAATGTCAGCCAGATGCCAAGTATCTATAGGAGGCCACTAGTGAAGTATGAGCTGATACACTGGTACCTTGACTGTTCACTTAATTGTTTTCTGAAAATAGTCTGCTCTGAGTTCCTAGAGATCCCCCCAAAATGTATAATGAGCATCAACATGTATAATTATATATATTGAATAGTTATCAACATTTTAAAGTAATAGTCTTGTAGATGTATTTTTAAAGTACCAGGACAGTGACATAAAAGCAAATATAAATTGTCATTGTTTTCAGTTTTGGTAAAGTATACATTTTTACATTCTAGAAAACTTAATTTTATACTGTTTTCAGTACTGAAATATAATGATAAAACCTTTACTTGAAAGGTGGCCAACAAAAATTTTAAGCAAGATTTAAGTTGAGAGGAACTATAGTTATATTCCTTTATAAAAATAAATATTTTATGTAAATAAGTAATAAATACTTTTACTTTTAATAAATAACAAATGTAGGTGAAAAAACTCTCCCTGAAGAATTGTTTTTCAAGCTTTCCCACTGAGAAAGACTGGTTCTAGCCTACCAGAATTTATAGGCTAATTCTGTATAAAACCAGCATTCCCATTTCTAGAAGTTTTAAAATCATGAGTATGATAAAATTCCAAAACTGGATATCTAAGGTACTTCATTTGAAATGCCGTTAATTAGGAAATTTGTGCTTATGCTTATGTTAAGTATCTTCTGCATATAATATTATGAGATTTATTGTCATCAAGCAGATATACATACTTAAGAAAAATCAGATTTTATTTATCTAATTCCTGAAACCAAATGTATTTTTAGTGCAATGAGCTAACACAGAAAGTGAAAGTTCTTAAAGACTAGATGATTAGTTATTTAAAAGTGAGAAGAAATTGATTTCTAGTTAAGTATAATAATGTGAACTTACTTTTTTCAGATTGCTAAACTTATTTTATAGTAAAATATAATGCCTGTGTTTGGGAGCTCGGAATTAGCTTGATAAGTTCTCATCCACAATTGGAAACAGACCAAATCCTGAAGTGATATCTGCGTGGTTAAGTCAAAATGAGATTTGTTGATCTTGTTGCGATTTATGTAGAGAATAAAAACTGTCCCATTCTGCTTACCAACCAAGGGTTATGATGAGGTTTTAGATCATTTGTCCAAAATCAAAACAAAGGTCAAAAAGTGAATAAGCGTGATTTTTTCATGCCCCTCTTTTAAAAATCTTTAAACTGTTACTTTTCATTTTCTCATTAATAAAGTCACTTTGGTAAAAAAAAAATTGAGTAATTTAATATGACATTTTTATAATGCTATTTATTCAACATCTAACTATTGAGTGTAAGGTGCTGAGTGGGGTTTTGTTAGATAATACAAGAATATAAGACATGATGTGGTCACCAAAGAGTTTTTAATCATCTTTCAATAAAGGGGTTAAAAAATGATCAGTAAAATCACTATCACTTCATGGCCCATCTTAGTAAGTTCACTGCAGGCAGAGGCAGGATTTTCGAGTCATCTTGTTTTAACTCACACAGATATCGGGAAGTCCTGCCTGGGCGGAAGGGACACTCAGTAGGTCCATAACTAGGACGTTTGCCAAGGAGCTCTGGGCCTGATGTGATGCAATCTGAACACATATTTATTTTCTTAAATGTATGCTTCAAAACAGTTCATTGCAAACTGGAGAAGAAAGTTCAGATACTTCCTGCATGTTTCTGTCTCTTCCATACAACCTCCCCCCTCCTCCCCCACTTGCGATGTCCTGCACCACAGTGATGCATGAGTTCAGCCACAAACCTGCATTGACACAGCATTATCACCCAAGTCCACAATTCCCATTAGGGCTCACATTCCAAGGGGCTAGAAATGTGTGCAGTGACAGGGACCCGCTACTACAGCCATTACAGTGTCATCCAGATCAGCTGCTTTGCCCCAGAGATCCCAGTGTTCCACCTGTTCATCCTTCCCTACCCAGCCCTGGATTTTTTTTTATCTCCTTTTGCCTTTTCTAGAATATCATATAGTTTGGATCACACAGTGTGCTGCCTTTTCAGATTGGTCTCTCTCAATTAGTAATATGCATTTCCGTTTTCCCCATGTTTCCTTGGCTCTAGTTCATTCCTTTTTAGTGTTGAGTGAGATCACATTGTCTGACATACCGTGGCTTCTTTCTCCACTCACCTACTGGAGATCGTCTCGGGCCTCTGGGTACTGATAGTTATGCATAGAGCTGCTGCAAACATCCATTTGCAGGCTTTTGTTGGGCAAGTTTTCAACTCCTTGGGCAAGGAGAGCATTTGCTGAATCCTATGGTAAGAGGATGTCTGATTTTGTGAGAAGCTGCTAGGCTGCCTTCCACAGTGGCTGTATCATTTTGCATTCCCACCAGTAGTGAGTGAACATTCCTGATGCTCTGTGTTCTTGGTGGCATTTTGTGTTGTCAGTGTTCTGGATTTTGGCCTGAACATGTATTTCTTTCTTTACTCCTTTTTTTTTTTTTTTTTTTTTAAGCCAAGATTTGCGCTAACCTATAAAAACCCAGATTATGAGTGAGATTAGTCTAGCTGAAAACTTCTAGCAATCATTATTCTAATAATTACTAAGATAATTCTTTGTGAGTGATTTTTTTGAGAAAATATATATATTCAGGCTTTATACAACATATGGTGACATTTTATATTTAATATTAATAAGATTGTCATTGTGTTAGCAGGTAGGTTTCTTTTGAGAAGTCATTTTTTATAGAAATAATTGATCAGTAAGTTTACTGATTTTCTATTCTCCAGTAGCCTGTCCAGAAGTTACCATGGATTAATATTTTACTAAAATGAATGGAGTGGAAAAATAGAAATAAAATTTGTTCTAATAAAAATAAGGCATTTATAACAGACTAGTAGTTTTACCTTTGGATATCTATATAAATAATTCTTCTAAAGAAAAATATTTTCCCTTAGACTACCTCAAAGACCTATTGTAAGTGTAACTTAAACGTAAAAAAGACTAATGCTCTTCAAAACACTCAGAAGTACTCACACATCTTGTGGTAGCCGCATTGTTTTTTCTGGTTAGTGTACTGGCATAGGGGAAAAAAAGAGGCATTTTTTTTTTTTTTTTTTTTTTTTTTTTTTTTTTTTTTTTTTGAGTTGGTGTCTCACTCCGTCGCCCAGACTGGAGTGCAGTGGCCGCTCCCGGCCACCGCAGCCTCGACCTGCCGGACTCCGGCGATCCTTCCGCCTCAGCCTTCCGAGTAGCCGGAATT
>CAUYQG010031464.1:0-23627 GCA_963574415.1 Tarsius wallacei | reverse complement strand
TGAGACCCTTACTAAAAAAAAAAAAAAAAGTACCCTCCAGATCCCTTCTTCCTTCCTTTACACGGTGTTTCTTGAGCATCTACCCTGTGCTAGTGGTGAAGGCAGGTGGTCAAGGAGGGTTTCTCGGAAGAGGTGGCACTTCAGCAGAGACCTGGAACATCTGGAAAGAGCCTTCAAGGCAGAGGGCCCGGCGAGTGCAAGAGGCCTGGACAGGGGCTGTGCTCACATGTCAGAGGAACGGCTGGCGTGTCTGGAGTCGGGGGGTAGCGGGGGACTGGTAAGCCGCAGAGGCAGGGACGGGCCAGATCACGGAGGGCCTGGTCGTGCTTGAAGGCTTTATAAAATCAGGTCGTGATGAATGCTATGAAGACAAGCAAGTGAGGGGGCAACAGCAGGAGCTTCTCGAAAGCCAAGTGGTCGGGAGGGTCTCTCGGAGCAGAGGCCTGTGTTAAGCGAGGCTGTCTGGGAAGAGTGTCCTGGGAAGGGGAAGAGCAAGGCCGTGGGGCAGGAACGTGCCTGGCACGCTTGGGAAAAGCAGGGAGACCAGAGTGGCCGGGGTGGCGAGGGGCACAGGCACCGCAGGTGGGGTTCGCAGATCAGGAGGCCGATGTCACTCCGAGCAGGGAGGCAGCCACAGGGGCATGGAGAGCAAGGGACAGGATGTGACACAGGGTCGGAAGGGGCAGAGGGACCCGTGGGGCGGCGGGACCCGGGCCTGCCTGCCGGTCAGAGCCCCTTTCAGGGGGGCCTCGGGCCCCGGGCCGGGCTGGGCCCCAGAAGGCAGAGCAGGGGTGGAGACCAGCCCCCCTTCCTCCGGGAGGCCTGCGGGCCGCGGTCGCTTGTCCAGGCCAGAGGATGTTCTCGCTGGGGAGGAAACAGCCTGTCCCACATCAAAAGGGGGCCGGGCGGCTCCCACGCTCGGGCGTCGTGGGAACTCGGCTCCCCGGGGTTCTCGCAGGAGGCTGCAGATTGAGAGAGGCTGGGGCCGCCTCGGGACGCCCCCGAGCTCACTGATGATGGGTGGTGAAAACAGCCCTGCCTTGACACCCCACGGGAGCAAGACTGACTTGGGTAACCCAGGGCTCTGTGATTTTCAAGGGGTTCCAGAAACGTTAGGGCAGCTGAGCTCTAAGTCCTTCTTTTCCTGGGGTTCCCCCAGGCCAAAGACCTGGCAAGACCAGGGTCATTTGCCGATGGGTCGAGGCTGACTGGAGAGCTGTGCTGAGGACTCTGCTCAGCTTGAGGCAGTGCTGTGATAGATTAGGGATGTCTGCCTCGGGTAGGAGCTGAGACAGAGGCTGTATGTATGCTGAAGAGTTTTCTTCCACTGATGGTGCAGACGCTCCTGCAGACAAGGAGAGGTGTTTTCTTCTGATGAGACAGAAAAGAAGGAAGAGAGGTGGGAGGGACCCAGACTTAGCCAGTGCGTCTGAACTAGAGGTGCTTGAGGGACAGACAAGGAGGAGGAGAAGCTTAAGGAACAAGCCTCTGTAATCTCTTTTAAAGTCTGGGGAGGAGGTCAGGCAAGGTGGCTCATGCCTATAATCCCAGCACTTTGGGAGGTCAAGGCAGGAGGATTGCTTGAGGCCAGCCTGGGCAACATAGCAAGACCCCTCCCTGTCTCTACCAAAAAATGATTTTGTTTGTTTTTAATGTATGGGGGGGATGAAGTTAGGTACCCACCCATCGGAAGGTCCTGGAGGATGATGACAGACCCCAAGGAGGGTCAGCTAAATACTCAGGGCCCCCTCCCTGGGATTCCGGCAGGCTGCCGGAGGAGAAACTCATGCCATCCCCACTCACGTCTGCAACAAACTGTGAGCTTTATGTGTCTTAACTCATTTAACCCTCTGTATCCCCGTTACACATGGGGAAACTGAGGCACCGCACCTTCCTCTCACCCCAGCTGACCAGACCCCTCCAAAGCCCTCAGAGAGGTGGGAGAGCCCTGCCCACAAGTGCCAGCCTGTGTGGCTGCGCATAGCAAGGACTATGTGCTGTGCGTGTGTGCTTGGATGCCTGCACATGGGCCAAGTGTGGGCTCCCGGGCTGACCGTCTGTGTGTCAGTGTCAGGGCGTGTGGTCAGAGTGTGTGTGCCAATGAATGTGAGTCAGCGTGTGTGTCTGTGCTCCTGTGCATAGTGTGAGTCGGTGTGTGTGCGTGGTCCCTGTGTGCTGTGTGGACTAGCATGTGCCTGTGCCCCGCGTGCCATGTGGATTGGCGTGCGCCTGTGTCTTGTGGGCGGTGGCAGGTCCTTCTGAAGCTGCAGAGTGCTGTGCCCATGAGGACAGAGAGCACACCCCCTATATTGCCGTGTTCTCCCCGCTCTGAGGGGGGCTGGGCGGGGTGGTGCTGACCTGTGTGAGCCAGTCCTATGCCCCCACGTGTGAGCCTCTGTGTTGCATGGGGGGAGTGGTCCCCAAGTATGTGTGTGTGTGTGTGTTGAGGGGTGTTCTCTAGTCTCCAGGCAGGTGTGTGTGTGTGTGTGTGTGTATGTGTGTGTCTAGGTCTAGATCTGTGTATTTCCTGGTGTGTGTTCCCTGAGGTGTGTGTGTGTGTGTTGACGTCTGTGTGTGCAGGGTACACATGCCCTGGTGTGTGTGGTGTGTTCCCCAAGCACATGTGTGTCTGTATATGTATGAGGTTCCTGTCTGTGTGCATGTATCTGTGGTGTGTTTCCAGGGTGTGTGTGTTTGTGTGGTTTGTTCCCTGCAGGGTGTATATGTTTGCATGATCCTCTCCGTGTGTGTGCGTGTGTGTGTGTGTGCATCCGTATCTGTGTCATTGTGCATGTGGTGTGTTTGTGTGTGTGTGTTTCTGGACCCGCTCTAGTAGAGCCCAGACCTGCCAAGGGCTCCCTGTGCTTGAAGATGTTCCCAGCCTGCTCCCCGGTGCCACCTGTGCCTGCCAGGGTCGGGTGACAGCACTGGACAGGCTCAGGCCCCGGCAGGCAGGCCAGGCCTCCGCAGCTCCCCGGCAGCCCGGCCGCTTCCCTCCCTGCTCCTGGCACAGCCTGGGCCTCCAGGCTGGCCCTGGAGTTCAGGACACCCCTCATCATCAGGATGCATCCACCCAGGGTCCCGGGCCCATCTGCAGTAGGACAGCGGTCCCCTGTGTAAACTGAAGTACTGAGAACCCACCGGCGCCATCCACACCACAGCCAGCTGTCTCATCCAGCCCTCCCGACAGCACCGTGAGAGAGATGCTATCATGCCCATTTCACAGATTAACCGAGGATCAGGAGGTTAAGTGACTTGTGCTAGGTTGTCACTGCAGCACCGTTGTGGTTTCCCATCTAAGATGAGAAGTGACAGCAGGACTCAGAGATGCAGAGTGGGGAAGTGATACGCCCAGGGTTACACAGCTGATGGTGATGGTGATGACAGCCACTGCTTTTAGAACCTTTGTGTAGGTCTCAGGAACTGTGCTTGGCCCTTGACGTGCAGAATTTCATGGAATCCTCAGCATACACAAAAGAAAGGCACCATATTATCCCTGTTTTACAGACAGCATCCTACAAGGGGTGAGGTGATGTGCCGCGGGCCGCCCAGCTGACTCGCGGTTGAACTGAGCTATGAAAGCAGCTTTTTGGGGGCTGGGGAAAGAGGGAAGTTCCCCTTTTCTAGGGGCGCTTCCTTTGAAGAGGGTACAATGCCTTAGTCATGGGAACTGACATCAATACATATTCCAGAAGGAAAAGAAAATCCTCAACATCAAATGTCTGTGGAAAACCTGAACTTAACTGCACACTCGATGTTCTAGTGCAGGACTTATCAGAACCTTTGATGTGCTCAGATATGTTGTGAATCTCTGTGGGGGGACAGTGACGTGTTTCCTCACTTATTTGTTACCTGAGTCCTTCTTTCCTGGAACGTTTTATGGGGAGTAGCGTTCCATATGACAAACTTTGAGAGATGCTAGAATCGCTAGATCACTAATGGTTGGGTCAAGCACAGTGGCCAGTTAAAGTGAACTGTGAGAGCCAAAGTGATCTGGCTGTGGGGTGAGGAGGAGGCAGCCCTAAGTCTAGGGGTGCACCCCGTCAGAACCCAGCGGAGGTCCGGGCCACACCCCGCCCCATAATAGGATGCCAGAGCAGAGAGTGAGTGTCCTAGGGATGGTTGTAAAGGACACAGACGGGCACAAAGAGGTCGGGTGCGCCCAGGAGCCAGAGACAAGGCAAGTCAGGGTCCCTGATGTGGTCAGGGGCTGGAGTCCAGCTGCGTCCTCTTCTCCCCGCAGGGTCCCTGCGCTCCCGGTGAAGAACTTGAATGGCACTGGCCCGGTGCACCCGGCCCTGGCAGGTGAGGCCCCGCCCGGGGCGGGAAAGAAGGGCGGGGCTCTCGTGGAGGCAGCCCCGCCTCTCGCCCCCGTGGCTCCGCCCCTTGACGAGCTGCTGGGCGGGGCCTGGAGGGAACGTCCCCGACCATTGGCCCAGGACACCGAGGGGCGGGGCCCGCAGGAGGCGCTTCGCTCGGCTTCCACCGGGGTGGGGCTGAGTGGGCGGGGCTCCGGGGCGCACCCCACCCGAGCACCTGCGGGACCCAGGGTTCCCGGGCGTGTCGGGGCGGCGGGGGTGCGGGGAGTCGCCTGGCCCCCACGTCCCTTGCCGCAGACCTGGGGCCGGGAGGGTGTGGGGGGAGCGAGGGAGGGTCTGAGGCGGGCGGAGGGGCGGGGCCGAGAGCCGGGCGGGGGCGGGGCCTGGGGCGCCCCGCCCCTGACCTCTCCCACGACTGCAGGCATGACCGGGATCCTGCTGTGCGCTGCCGGGCTGCCGGTGTGCCTGACGCGGGCCCCCAAGCCCATCCTGCACCCGCCGCCCGTGAGCAAGAGCGACGTCAAGCCGGTGCCCGGCGTGCCCGGCGTGTGCCGCAAGACCAAGAAGAAGCAGCTCAAGAAGAGTACGCCCTCCGCGCCTTCCCCGGCCCCGCCGAGCCCCCACCGCCGCCCGCTGACCCTGGGCTCCACCTGCGTGTCCTGAGCCCAGCTCCCCTCCGCCACCCCATCCCTCCCCAGCGCCTGCAACATCTCCCCTCCTGCAGTCCCCGCTCCTCTGACCCCGCCCTGAGCCAAGGCCTCAGGGCTAGGCGCCGGGTACCCAAACCCACCCTCTGTGTCCCTGCAGGTAAGAACCCGGAGGACGTGGTTCGGAGGTACATGCAGAAGGTGAAAAACCCACCGGACGAGGTGAGCCCCGGGAAGGTCAGGCCTGGGAGGAGGGGGGGAGGGCGGGGCCTCTCCTCCAGAGACTGGAGGGAGGGCCCAAGCCTCGCGGCTCCTCTGGGCTCTGGGCCATATACATCCTCTCTTAAGAGGTCTTTTGAGGAGCAGAACGCTTATATTTAAGAGTTACAGCCATTGCCAGGCCGCTGCGGCCATTGCCTTACTAGACTGTGGTATGGCCATGTGCTCTTTGAGCTATGGCTGTTGCCATGTTTCCTAGCTTTGGCCCCCTCTCCTACCTTGGGGAGGTGAATCCCATCTCTCTCTCTGTCTCTCTCTCTCATTTACTTCCCAAATAAACCGTTTTCTCTAATCTAAATTTTAAAAGAGTTACAGGATCAGATGAGGTGGCTCATGTCTGTAATCCCAGCACTTTGAGAGGCAAAGGTGAGAAGATTGCTTGAGACCAGGAGTTCGAGACCAGACTGGGCAACATAGTGATATCTCATCTCTACAAAAAAATAAATAAATAAATACAGCTAGCTGGGCATAGTGGTGCACTTCTGAAGCCCCAGCTACTCAGGAGGTTGAGGCAGAAGGATCGCCTGAGCCCGGGAGGTTGAGGCGGAAGGATCGCCTGAGCCCGGGAGGTTGAGGCTGCAGTGAGCTGTAATTGTGTCCCTGCATTTCAGCCTGGTTGGCAGCCAACTCAAAAAAAAAAAAAGCCACATTTATTAATCTTTTGATGATTGTTTCTGTGTTCTATTTTCACCCGGTTTTTCCACTAAATAGCTTTAAGTTTTGCCTTTGCTAGTTAAGCCTCTAACTTAACTTTAACAGCTCCTTTTGGAGGGGGATGAGGGATGAGGGTACCATCTCTTCCTCTGTGATCCATCCGAATTCAATATATGAGAGGGGACGGTGTGGTGGCTCACACCTGTAATCCCAGCACTTTGGGAGGCTGAGGAGGGAGGATTGCTTTAGGCCAGGAGGTTGAGGCTGCAGTAAGCCACGATTGTGCCACTGCACTCCAGGCTGGGTGACAGAGAGAGACCCCTTCTCTTAAAAAAAAAAAAAGCAACATATGGAAGGAGGTGTCTTCTCTTCCTTTGCCAAATGGGGTGCCAGAGAGCAGGTGGTCTGCTGCCCGTGGCAGCCTCAGGCCTGGCCCCGCAGAGGGGCAGTGCTGACCTACAGGTGCCCAGCTCCCAGTCCTCAGCCCCCCTCTTTCCCTCTCCAGGACTGCACCATCTGCATGGAGCGGCTGGTCACGGCATCCGGCTACGAGGGCGTGCTCCGGCACAAGGGCGTGCGGCCTGAGCTGGTGGGCCGCCTGGGCCGCTGTGGCCACATGTACCACCTGCTGTGCCTCGTGGCCATGTACTCCAACGGCAACAAGGTGGGCGGGCAGGGCAGGGAGCGGGCGGGGGCGGGCAGTGTCCCAGCAGAGTCGGGCGCCAGGACTCACCCCCGGCTCCGCACCCAGGATGGCAGTCTGCAGTGCCCCACCTGCAAGGCCATCTACGGGGAGAAGACAGGGACGCAGCCGCCCGGGAAGATGGAGTTCCACCTCATCCCACACTCGCTGCCCGGCTTCGCCGACACGCAGACCATCCGCATCGTCTACGACATCCCCACAGGCATCCAGGTGGGTGCCTCCAGCCGCTGGCCGCTGGCCCCTGACCCCTCCGGAGCCCCCTCCCCGCCGCCTGTTCACGGTTGATGCCCTGCTGTCCCCACCAGGGCCCCGAGCACCCCAACCCTGGGAAGAAGTTCACCGCCAGAGGCTTCCCACGACACTGCTACCTGCCCAACAATGAGAAGGGCCGGAAGGTGGGTGTGGCTGCGAGGGGTGGACGCAGGGGAGGGACACGGGGATGGGACACAGGCAGGGCCCAGTGCTCCCCGTTGCCTCAATCCCTGCTCTCACATTCCTCTCCAAGCCAGCATTCAAACAGCAGTGGCCATAACACACTCCACACGTGTCTTTTCATGTCCCAGCCCACTGAGGTCAAGGTCTTGATCTTTAAAAAATGAAGTCTCAGGGAGAGACACAGTGCCTTACGCTTTTAATCCCAGAGCTTTAGGAGCCTGAGATCACTTGAGGCCAGGAGTTCCACACCAGCCTGGGCAACACAGCAAGGCCCTATCTCTACAAAAACAGAATAAATTAGCTGGGAGCCGTGGCGTGCGCCTATAATCCTAGTTACTTGGGAGGCTGAGGTAGGAGGATGGCCTGAGACCAGGAGTTCAAGGCTGCAGTGAACTATGATCACACCGCTGCACTCCAGCCTGCGACACAGGTGACCCTGTATCTAAATTAAATAAATAAGAAAATACAATGAAATTCAATAAATATCTTAGTTTTCCTCCCCCACCAGAGGTAATGGTGTTTTCTGTAAAAATGCTAGAAAACAGAGTAGCAGAGAGACATACTTTGTCCTTGTCTTAACTGGAGCTTTTGATAAATTGAGACGTGTTGATTCAAACACAAAATAACCACATTGTCTCATTATATATCTTTATAAGTGTGTATGTGTGCAAATATTCACTCTCTCTCTCACACACACACACACTCATTTAGGAAAAAATAACTTGTGCCTCTCTATAGTACTTAGCCAACCACAGAATTTATTCAATTAACTCCAGTCTTTCCACAACATTTGGTCAGGTTTGGAGAGAGATCCTTTCTTTTGGATTTCTTCATACTTCTTTTGAGTCATTACTGTTGTTTCCTTGGGTAGAAAAATGAAAGTAGAGTTTACTAAAGGAAGCTACAAAAATTTTCTACCACACAATGTCAAACTAACAATAAAGGAAAGTAATCTGTGAATGTGGTATTTGTTGTTGTATTGACACAATTTGTCACCGTGACTTTTTTCCACTTTATAACTCGATATCAGTGCCACTCAGATATTCTCTCCCCACCCCTCCAACAGCTATCATTCAGATAAACAATGCCCTTCTAGTAAATCAGCTGTCAGGATATCCTTGTTCTGAAAGACACTGCTCAGGATTTCTTTTAAAAGCGTAGTAAATGACCTCAGATTGATGCCTCTGATTTGCTGCTTGTCAACAGGAAACATGACAGGGAAAAAGTAAGGGCTTGGGACAATATGTGGAGGGATAAGAGAACATGGCCTGTAAGTGTGCCCACAGGAAACATATGATGCTACTTTGATTGCCTCTAAGTTGTCTTTAATGTCTCCCCAGTACCTCCAGAAGAAACTCACACACTTCAGGTTGGGAGTCAAGGATTCCCAGAAGGGAGAAGGGAGAAGCAGACAAATATAGTCTAACTCTCAAAAAGGTCACAGGTGGATCAAGTCAGGTATCCACTTCCACTTCCTACTGCCATTCACCAGGAAATGACTGTCTCATCCACCAAGTTGACTCCCTGGAGAAGCCTGCTTGGACTTCAAGGTCATGATCATCCCATTCCACTTAGCATGTCCCTCCTCAGCCACACACCACATGGAAGCCCATAGATTCATCATGTATCCTAAGACTCCCCTTTTTGCAACCCAGATCACCCCATCCCATAATGGTCCCACTTACATCTGAGACCATAAGAGCATTTTCCAGCTACGTTCTCATTTGACAATCCTGACTTTGCTACAAAAGTAAGAACATACCTGGGCTAACTTTCTGTCCTTGAGTAGGAGAAGCCTGAGAAGATTAGATTCAGTTCTGGATAGTGAATTGCTGGAATTAGTGGAGTCACAGCTATGTCTCTCTGAAATATGGATTATTTTGTTCAGGAGGATGTTGCTTTTCTCAACATGAATATAAAATACAGGCCAGGTCCAGTGGCTCATGCCTGTTATCTCATAGCTTTGGAATGCCAAGACAGAAGGATAGGTTAAGCCCGGGAGCTCGAGACTACCCTGGACAACATAATGAAACCTCGTCTTTACAAAAATAAAAATAAAAATAAACTAGTTAAGCATGGATTTATCCCAGCTACTCAGGAGGCTGTGGCAGGAGTATTACTTGAGTCTAGGACTTTGGGGTTGCAGTGAGCTCTGATCATGCCACTGCACTTCAGTCTGGGTGACAGAGCAAAACCCTGTCCAAAAAACAAAGCAAACAAAAAAAGTGATTAAAGATATTTGATTGTCTTAGTTCAGTGGTGAAGATCAGAGAAAGATGTACAGGACCCTAAAGTTTAAGTCCAGAGCATACATGTGCAATTTTAAGACTTAAGACCCCACAACTTTAGAACTTGGAAAACCTATTGATGTCCAAAATTCCTGAAGGCAGGAGCCAGACCTATTTTGTTCAGCACTGTGCTTACAGAACCTAGTGTTGGAATTGAGCTTTTAATTCAAATATTAAATAAATACTCCAATAAGTGAATGAATAGGAATAAATAGATGAGCAAACTATAGTATTGTGATGAGATTATTCTGCAGAAACAAGAAGCAAAGGTGACCCACTGCTCCATGTAGTAGGAAGCATTTCTTCTAAGGGAAGAAGTATTTTTCATTCCCAGCTGACCTCGACAAATGCAGATCCAGGAATAGAAATTGGAGGTTAGAGGAGGAATTTTACTCAAGTGAGCAGAGGATTATCCTATTCCTTTTGGCTTCAAGGAATTAAGTTCAAAGGGCATTACTGGTGGTGACTTTAACACCTCCTTGACAATATACTCCCACTGAGTTGCTACTTTAAAAAATCAGTGTCAGCTGTGCATATCCCTTCACCTATTGGAACTAATTTAATCTTCAGAAAGGTGAGACTTAGGTATTCTACATTCCTTATCCCATGCTAAAAATCCCATAAAGACTGGACTCAAATCTGCTTTTTGTGTCATTTCCTGGCCTGTTATTTATAGTCTATTTGATCAATATGAGACCCACCCTCTTTAATTAGAGGCAAACTCCTAAAGGAAAGGATCATGATTAATTCTTCATGGTCCATAATGTTTAGTATAGATAGGTCTTGCTCTCATGTATAATTATATACACAGTTGATCCTTGTACAAGGCAGGGGCTGGAATGTCAAACTCACACACAGGCCTAAAATTTACATAAAACTTATTCCCCCAAAACTGAACTACTAATAGCCTACTTTTGACAAGAAGCCTTACAGATAACATAAATAGTTGATTAACACTTATTTTTTGTTATATGTATTATAGACAATATTCTTACAATAAATTAAGCTAGAGAAAAGAAAGTATCATTAAGACAATCATAAGAAAGATAAAATATATTTACTGTTCATTAAATGTATCATCATAAAGGTCTTCATCCTCATCATCTTCATGTTGAGTAGCTGAAGAGGAGGAAGAAGAGGGGTTGGCTTTGTTGTCTCGGGGGTGGCAGAGGCAGAAAAAAATTCTGGTTTAAGTGGACCCACAGAGTTTAAACTCATATTATTCAAGCATCAACTGTATTTGTGTTTTGTTTATGTTTCATAATTTGCTTGTGATGGGCCCTTTACTCAAGGACAGTTAGAAAACTTGACTTTCTGCATCTGTATTCATTTTTACAAACAATATCTCACCACACAAATACCTGGTTCCCTGTTATTAATTCCTGAAGATAGACTAGAGAACAATGTTACTTAGACTTGAGTTGTAAACTCAATGGTTATTCAACATCTCAATTCTAAGTAACTTTCTATGGTTATCTGCTGCTGTATACAGTACCCAAATAAAGCTTTGTCGTAATTCCTTTTACAAGACTATGAGGAAAATCAGCAATGGTGGGAATTTAGATAATGAAAGTATATGGAAACTACCCCTCAATTCCAGAGACCAGGTATGAGTACCGGCAACCTCTACATCTTATTTGACATCTCGGTCAAGTGGGGCTAATATTTATCTTCCTCAAGTCTTGCGCTCTTGCATGCTTCACATACTCACATATAATTAGTATTTGCAACATGCTTTAAGTTTCTGAGATTCTTGTGCAAACCAGAAATGTGGCAAAGAATAGTTTTAATATAGTACGGTTGAAGGGCTTTGCAAATTTGTGGCCAATGAGCACTTCAAAGGCATAGCTAATAACAGCCCATATCTAAGGTGATTTGAAAGCCTTTGCATTTACCTTTTACATCCTTTCACTGGGGATTAGGTTTAAGTATTGGAACACAAATAAATTCAAGGGTCTCAGAGCCTTAAAATTAAAAGGATTGAATGAGATTATCTTTAATATTTCTCCCAGTTTAGGGATTTTAATTTATTTGTGAAGGGTAAAAAATCATAAACCTTATCTACTTTGGATATAAAACATTCATTCTAATCAGATAATACAACTCTCTTTCTAAACCTCATGGTTTCAGTAAATAAACTGATTTTTTTTCTCCTTTCACAGAGTATTTGAAAACTACATATGATTTCAGCAAATCTCAAATGGCCAACATTTGATTCTACTATAATACTAAGACCTAAAAATATATTATTTTAATTTTTCCATTTAAAAAAATTTTAAAGACGTAGGGTACAATTCAGGGTTAGGTACATAAGTGGTTATTGTACAGGTGAAGTTTGGCCCTCCCATTGGTCCTCACTTCAAATGGTTTGGGATTAGGTACCCTTATTAATGTTATATGCTCCCCTCCCCTGACATTGACCCACTATTTCCAAGCCATTTCATGTTCAGGGTCCACTTATGAGTGAGAATATGGGTTACTCAGTTCTTGTTTCTGTCATAGATCACAGAGTATGATGGGCCCTAAACCCATCCAAGTTGCTGCGAAGTCCCATGTGTTTAGATATAAGCAATATTATAAAGTTAAGTGAATACAGGTTCACAAACATTCTTTCTTACCTTGGATTTTTTTGCCACTTCACAAGATGACCCATATAAGGTCAACTATAGGTTTAGGCAAATATTCCTATTAAACAGAATATATTATTGTGTAGATGTGTATTGAGTGCCCCAAATTATTTTAGTTATGAGTAAAACAAACACTAAACACTTATATACTTATACCATGAACAAAATTTTCTCTCCTACACTCTGGGAAGTAAAGTGCTAGAAAACTTAACAGCATTCCAGGGTACTTTACGTACAATGATTTCAATTGAATGTGGCTTTGTTTGTTTCTCCAAAATATTATAATCAAGGGCCAAGTAAACAAGAAACAAGAGTTGGATAGTGTTTACATTTCTTGCCTGAAGGGTACTGGACATCAAAAGATAGATGTGTGTTTCAGACAGACAGATAGATGATAGATAAAGATAGGTGGATAAATAGATGATGATGATAATTATGAAGATAGATAGGTAGATGATAGATAGATAGATAGATAGATAGATAGATAGATAGATAGATTGATAAATAGGATTTTATTTCTGGTGACCAGCAAAAGAGACAAAAGACCAATGATTGTTAAAAGCCAACTATATTTTCATTTCTCACACCTTGCTGAGTGAAAAGTAAGAATGTTGACTCCTGATATTAGAACATCTACAAAGTTCAATTTTTCTGTAATTTTGGATTCCTTGCTGCAGGCTCAAGTCTCAATGTTAGGCCATACCCTTTGCATTGAATAAAATGATGAAAATTTGTATAGTATGTGGTTTAACTTGTCATATCCTCTTTCTATATGATGAATGTGGAATAAAAAAGAATAAGTAAATAAATAAAAATAATATATAAGAAAGGTTAATTGAAAGTTGGTTTTCAAAGTTACACACCAATGTCAGGACTTTATATAAAGCTAGAGAGGCCAGGCTTGGCAGCTCAGTCTGTAATCCCAGCACTTTGGGAGGCCAAGGCGAGTGGATTGCCTGAGCCTGAGGGTTCAAACCCAACCCGGGCAACTTGGCGAGATCTTGTCTCTACAATAAAATAAAAATAGCCGGATGTGGTAGCATGCATCTGTAGTTCTAGCTACTCAGAAGGCTGAGGCAGAAGGATCGCCAGAGCCAAGCAGGTCGATACTGGGGTGGCTGTGAGCATGCGTACCACTGCACTCCAGCCTGGGCGAAGGAGTGAGACTTCAACTCAAAAAAAGAAAAAAAAAAAAAAAAACTAGAGAAAGATGCCTGTTCATAGTAATAGTTAAAATTTGACCTCCATAATATAAATATCCAAAAAAAGTAGATAAAACCTTCAAAAACTTAAATTCACTCTATCATTAGAGAAACTGAAATGATCATATACCATTGACCATGGAGAACTGATTATTCCAGTTCTTTTAAAGAACGGAGTCCAATTCCTATTTGTCATTCTACATTAATATTCAGGGAAATAGTTGTAAGGCTTTGACTCATGATTTCTTTTTGTTTTCTTTTTTTATCATAATCACATCTTGAAATTATGGAATGTTGCTAGTGGGGGGAAGGGATATTTTAGCTAAAATAAAGTTTGACTAATGACCAAAAGAGAAATAAATAATCTTCTATCCATGTTTTCATTTTGTCCTTAAGCCCCATAATTTTCTATATTTTAAGATAACTTTTGTCAAGTACATTTCATCTGTCCAAGAATGTATGTAGAGGCTACTTGGAATGATAATGATACATTTTATGTGATGCTTTGGGAAAAAAATGTTCTCGTACATTGACACATTATTATGGTGACAGTCAAGACACCCTGCAGGATGGATGGCACAAACAGTCAATACAAAAACAAATATTGCCAACTGAGAAAATGAGACAGAGTAAGTAAGGCACATTTATCGTCCAACCAGGTACAGTCCAGGAGTGTTTCAGACAAAAGGCACTCACTCCTCACTTTTGACATTTCAAATGATAAGTAACACAATGGTACTACGTTCATTAAAAGAAAGTATATGAATGTACACAACTTAAGATAAATATTAAGGATTATTTGCCCCTCATTAAGAATTGTTCACCACTCAAAATAACAGATACATAGGTAGCCCTACAGAAAGCTTTTTTAAAAAGATGTGGATAATTGTCTAGAATAACATTGCTTAAGCTATTTCCTCTATATGAAAATGGTCTATTTTAGACAGTTTTCATTCATTCTGTTTTCCATTTTACAATTATAATTTGAAAAGCATCTACTATATACCAACTATTGGTTTAAGAATTAAAGAAAAAAAAGGTAAGCAAAACAAAAATCAAAACAAACTTCACATTTTCTGCCTCATGGAACATATAGACACTTGATAAAGATAAATGTTAAGCAAATGATTCAAAATATAAATGTAGTTATCTGTTATCTGAAATGAAGGAGGAACTCATGTGACACAAACCTGGGAATGAATCGTTTTCTATAGGTGTAATATTTTAATTGAGATCTAAAATTAAATGAAGATATCTGTGTCAAGACAAAGTCATCCAGGTTAATTCCCGAATTACAAAGATGAAGAAATTGAGGTTCTAGGAGGCTGAGGTGGGCTATGTTAACCTTGAGACTAAGACCTCAGTCTTCCAACACCAAGTTCAGCTACCTTTCTTCCTATCACTTCACATTTTCACTTCCAATCTATTTAATTTAACAAAACAATTAAGTTGCTTTATTAAATGAAGGTTTGTGAATTTTGATTTGGTTTTGTCCTGTAGAGATTCAATTTATCTAAGTGTGTGTATCACTTGATTGAAGTAAATTATGACTTAATCAATTAACCAAACTATTTAAATAACTTTCTGCACCATTTTGTATTACTTAAATATATCCTGTTAAAATAGCAAGGAAAAACTTGTACCAACCAAGAAAAATCACAGACCAAAAAGAGTTTGACCTCTGGAAATACTTTTTAAAATACTTAAATATGTGTGATAGCTATGTTCCCTGCAACAAGACAAAGATATATTTACCTAGAGATTTATTACTACATCATTTTTTTGTGTAGCAACATGAGCATGAGTCTAACCTTCAAGAAGGAAAAAAGTATTTTTAGTTAACTTACCCTTCACAAACTGGAGCATTTTTTTTTTTTTTTTGCAAAATAGTATGCAACAATAATGACTTAGGCATTTCTTTAAATGTTAGATCATCTAGAATTCTTAAATTAAAAGACATTTTGGTCTACTTTAAAAATGAAAACAAATTTGTATGGTAAAAGTTGAAATTCTTAAAAACAAACTTTATAATTCTGCTTTTGATCCTCATAGTCATATAAATAACAAGCTTAGCTGAATTTGAAAAGTAAGAACAAAAAAAAATTATGTGTTATTTTCTCATATAGCATTCAGTCACAGGGAATTAAGACTAGAGAGTGAATAAAGATAAGCAAGATCCTAATGTTTCTCTTTTGGACTGACATTCTTAGTGTACATAGTGATTTTTTTTTCTTTGCTGTGCTAGAATTTTACTGCAAAGTATTGTTAAAATGATCATGCATACAGAATGAGCAAAAACAAGTAGGGAAGCATCTCATCAGTACTTATCCCTGGCAAAACTGTACTTTTGTTCAAAGGTACTACAATGATTCCAAAAATATAATGGTGTTGGGTTATTGTGGTGAGTGTTAAAATCTTTCTGGATCAAACGGATTATTTTGAGTCCTAAGGCAACTATCTAGAACACTCTTCCAGAAAACCAGTGTATTTACACTGAATGAATGGTGAAGGCAAATAAAGGGTCCTTGGGTAAGACCAAAGAATGAACCATAGGCACAGTCAGTTTTTGTGTCCCCTGAACTGACCAGCTTCAGATATTCTACAACTTAATTATAGGAAGGAACTAAATTCCACTTGGTGCCTGAACCAATCATGATTATGAATGGTGTCATTTTAGAAGCCCAGTGCTACCTGTAATTGGTCTTCCTAAAGGAGCCTGATGTGTCTGCAGTGATCCAACAAACTGGCTCTTGTAAATCTACCAGCTCCATATTCAATCTGGGGATTCAAATCTTAACTGTAATGGATTTGAGCATGACTCTTCCTGTCTCCATTCCCTGAATCACCAGACTCTTCCTTCCCCTCCTCATCCATACACTTAGCATTCTTTCATTTTGAGCACTAGAATTTTCGAGACAGGAAACTCCAAATGCTGACATCCATTGTGTTGATAACTGAGCATGGACCAGATTGGGTTCATGTTTTCCTCATTCCATTGGATGTTTTGATGAAAATTTCTTCCACCTATGGGAAAGCCGTTTCCTTTTAGTCTTGTAGAATTCCTTATTTCAGCCCTTTATCACCGCCTTATTTCTTTTTGTTGATAAGAGTTGAGATTACTTTTGTTATGAGCATGAGAAACTCGATGGACAGAAATTGCTGACAATGATAACAGCACACAAAGTTATAACCTTATCAGTAAGGATAAAAACAACAGCAGTGGACTGAAAGCTGAAGGTGGAGAAGCCAAGGAAGGCAACGAGAGTCCAAAAGCAGGGTCAGTAAATTTAGGTCAGACAGAAGAGGGCATAAATAGGAGATTTGCCACCTTAAACCAGTATCTACTTGTGGATTCATGGGTGATTCAACTGAATTCAGTGCCACACATTCAACACTTGCCTATTGGAAAAATGCATAAAAGACCATATGTAAACTACATTTATCATTTATTTAGACATCTTTGTAATTATTAGATATGTTTTACTGTTTTGTTAACTTTATTATAATTTACACTTACTATGTATGGTAAATTAGTCTATAAGAAACAAAGGAAATATTGCTGAAATTTACTGAATATTTACTAAATGCATTATTTTACCTGATCCTCACAAAATCCTATGGTGCTGATATCACCATTGTCATTTCTTTTACAGACCAAAAATATATGTATATATGTAAGCTTGCTTTGATTAAAATTTTGGCAAATGACAAATCTAGTAACTGGATAAATTTTGTTAATAGTCTAAATTCAAGAGCTTTGTGCTAGTCAGCCTCTAAGATGGTTTCCAACGCCAATGATCCATGACTCCTGGAATTTATGCTCTTGTAATCCCCTTCCTTTGATTGTAGGCTGGCCTAGGGATTTGCTTCAAATAAACAGAATATAGCAAAAGTGGTGGCTTACCATTTTCACAATTAGGTTATAAAAAGACTGTGGCTTCTGTCTCGGATCCTCTGTCTCTTTCTCTTTCTCTCTCTCTTTTTTTTTTATTTCTTTCTCTCTCAGACACTTGGAAAAAGACCAGCAATTATGTTGTAAGTGAAGAGTCAGGCAGCCTACAAAAAGACACATGTGACAAGAAACTGGAATTTCCTGCCACAGGCCATGTGAGTGGGCACAGAAGCAAATTATCCATCCCCTTTAGATGACTGGAGTCCCAAACAACAGCTTCATTTATGAGAGACCTGAGCCAGAATCATCCAGCTAAGCAGCTCCTACATCCCCAACTCTCAGAAATCATGTGAGACAATGAGTATTTGTTGTTTCACACTGTTTGGTTGTGGGGCAATTTGTTATATAGAAATTAACAAATCCATCCTATGACATACTAACAGCTGCAGAAGTTTGTGTAGTCATTTGCAGTGTACAGAGATAGCATTTACCAAAAACATCAGTGTATTAGTTTTTACTACAACCCTGGGACCTAGTGATGATGGAGGAATTTAACTAAATTTCACAGATAATTGACTTATTCTAAGACACAAGCAAGAGAGTAAACAGACAAAATAAAAGCCAAGGTCTCCTAACGCTCAATTCCATACATTTTCATGTTCTATGCCACATTTATTTTTGAGTTCTGTTGAAATACTGGTTGACACTCAGATGCTAATCAGAAAGTGGGTACAATGTACAAAGTTGGGTTCACCTCCAGCCACATTTTCAGAGTGTAAGTGATTGGGACATTGCCAAGATACTGCACAGGTGCAGTGCTTGCTTGTAGATACCTTAATAATCTCCAAATCACCAACAAGCCATCTCCTGAGGCCACAAGTATTCCTGGATAGGATCGTATTGATTCCAGTTGACTGACCCAATATTTTCGTAAGATGGTATGTTCTACATATGACACAAATTCATGTAAAAGCTACTTAGATACATGTAGCCTAACACCCTAACAGGTACATTTATGCAGGACATAGCTCACTACAGATAATTCATGATCTTAAATCAAACACAAGCCTAGTAGTCCCACTCTGTTAACAGAAGCATTATCACCAGAGAGACATAATCATTCATACCTGAAAGATGGTCTAAGTTAGTGAGTATTCAGGCAACTCTCCATGTGGAAATATAATTTCTCCAAAATATATGCTCATTCAGAGAGTGGAGGCAAAAGAGAAACTGACCACTTTGAATAATTTTGGAGTCACGATCATACGTAATAGAATGACAAGGCAAGAAGCATGTGCTGGGCCCCTTACATTTACAACAAATGTGAGGAGTTTCTTAATGTTTATGCAGTGTGCTTCCCCTTGTGAGCTATGGGAGATGGAGGGATGAAGGAATTCAGTGATGGTCTCTCATGGACTCACATTGTTTATGCCAGCATTTGTCCCAGAACAAATGGATTGGGTTTGTGAAAGAAGACATGGGCTCCCAGGAAGTTTCTGGGGCCATTAGATCTATGGAAACACTTTTTAATACAGCCTGCCTTTATAGGCAAAGAAATGCTATACTAGCAGACATATGTAAACTCTTGGCTATATCACCTTGATTCTCTGCCAGAACCAGGCACTAAGTATGTTGAAAATTTCATTTAGTTGGTGTTGACACAGATTAAGCTCTAACTTTACTTCATTTTACATTATCAAACCTCAAGCATTTAAGCACAGTCCTCCTATAACTCCATGCATGGTTGAGTTATAAGACAAAAATGTTTGCAAAGTCTTCCAAAAGACCTCCTACATGGATAATTATGTTCGTGGCAGAGTTTGGTGTGGGTCCCTTTAAATCATGCATCTTAACTGATTGTGAGACTCACTACTCCCTAACAAGGCTCCATATATAGCAGAGATTAATTACTTCCAGGAGGCTATGTTACCAAATGATTCCCGATGGGAAAAGGGGCATTTGAAATACCGACTGGACAATTTACAATTTGTGGTGAAATAGTCATTTCAGCACCAGCTGTTATATATTAGGCATGTTCACACTGCAAAGAGCTCAGGAATGACATGTAACTAGGAACTGTAGGCTGTGTTTTCTAGGAGAGGTAACATCATTGTCTTTTACTGTAAGAGCACCTGGGGAATGAGACAACTTTGGGTAAGGAAAAACGCACTGAACTAGGATCCTAGAATCTGAAAACCATCGTTACCGGTACTCATTTGGAATATAATCTTGTGCAATTCCTTTTACCTCCTAAAAAATAAGGGGAAAAAGAAAATATCAAGCAAAGAAAGCCCACTTGTATCAAGTTTATCTATTTCAATTTTTTAAAGAACTCTATAATAATTTTTAAAAGTTTAAAAATAATTTATTCTATAGATTCCCCAGTGTTAGGCATGATGCTGTGTTCATGGGAACAAGGATGATAAATGTCTGTTTGCTACCAGAAGTTCACAATCCATTGCAGAAGACACACCCAGTTCACTCAGACCATTTGTAGGCTTCATATTTGCAAGTTTCCCTTGCAAACAAATTTGCCAAAATTTATTTGCAATCAGCACTTCCAAAGTCATCCACAGACATGCATAGAGGGGTGAAAATTTTCAGTAGATTGACACCCAAGTTGTTCACATTTTTGTGCTCTTTGTTGGTGATTCTGCTGTTTAAAATGGTGCCCAAACATCATGCTGAAGTGCTGTCTAATATTACAGAAAGGCTGCAATGTATCTTACAGAGAAAATACGTGATTAAATTTTGAAGATGGCGACCGGACAGGTTGGACTGTGAGGGTCTCCACGAAAGCAAGTGTCCACAGAGACTTTCTGCACGAGTAGGCCTGTGCTGGTGGGAGAGTGAAAGTCCGTCTGAGGGGAGACTCGGGTTCATGCACCCGAGGCGCCCCTCTGAGGGTGACTGCAAGTCCCCACCGCCCTGAGATTGGAGTGCAGGTGTGCAAGATTGTCTGCTGTTCGTGGGACTCTCCCGAAAAGAGGCTGTCGAATCCAGCTGATTCTCATCGCCTGGCGCCTGGCCCACACCATCACCTGTTATAGTGGATCAGCTGGAGTCCCAGATATGATCAGTGGAGAGAGGATCGGGGAGAGCCAGACAGGAGACTCATCCCTGGTGAGGAGATGCTGACCGCAGTCATTTTCTCTGTCCCAGGACCAGGCAGAGACCTGCATTGCCCCGCCCAGCTCTATCCAGCACCACCCAACCTCCAACTTGGGACCTAAGGTAATCTCATCAAACTGGGAGAGACAGAAGCCCCTCCCCCATGCTGGATCAGACACAGGTCAGATCTGATTGGCAGACTTGAGAGGCAGCAAGTCAAGTGAGTCCAGATCTGATCTGCCCTCCTCCCACAGTAGGCCTGGAGCATCTGACCCAAGCTGTGAGCACATCACCCTGCGCTGAGAGCAACTCTATCAGCCTGTGCTGAAAGCTAGAGATCAGAACTGAAAGGGCATTGGACTTATAGGAACGACCTCAGAGCGATTTTGGGTCCTTGTTTTTATTTTTATTTTTGTCTGTTTGTTTTGCTATTTTGTGTTTGTTTTGGGTTTTAGTTTTTTTCTCTTTCTGTTTTTGATAACATTTTCGTAATTGCTTTGTTTCTGTTATTTTACTATTTTTTTCTTTTTTTCTTTTCATTAGACTTCCTGTTTGTGTATGGGAAGAGTACATCAATAGGGAGGTTTTTGGTTGATTGTGTATTTGTATGATTATCTGAATATTTTAGTTTTTTTTTTTTTTTTACTCTTTTCTGTCTTTGTGTCTCTTTTCATTTGTGAGTTGGTACATCTGTCTGTTTTCCCTCTTACTCATCTCTCTCTCCACTTTCCTCTTGCCCCTCCTTCTTTTTTCCATTCTTTTCCTTTTTCTTACCTCATTTTGCTGCCAGGGTGCAAACCTATACCCCCATTGCATGGACAGTTTGTAAGGCAGTGGAAAATGGGTTCCAGAGTGCCCATACACCTGTCAGTGGATACTGGGATCTGCAGATAGATTCTGAATCACAGCTCCCCCCTCAATTAAATTTCAAAACTGCAAAAAGTATAACCCTCAAACCACATTCCAGCTTCAGAACTGAATAAAGTCAGATGATCCACATAAGGAAGAATAGGAAATTAAGCAAACAGAAGTAAAAGCAACTCTACCATCCCTGAACAGCAGAATTAAAGAAGAGGGGGAAAAAGTGGGGGTGAGAAAAATCTACATGAAGGAAGGAAAAGAAAAGAAGAATATATGTCTCACACAGATCCCTGGGAGGTCAGACACTGAGAAAACAAACTTCAGAACGCAAACAATGAAGAGATCCCAGAATGACTGGTCTCAAACTATGAACCCAAATATCAAGACACTAATAGAGAGAATAAATAAAATTGAGGAGAGACAAAAGGAAAATATGAAGGAGTTGGTAGCTGAGATAACAGCAGTAAAGTGAATGAAATAAATAACAAACTGATAAGAATGGAAAGCAGATTTAGCCAAGCAGAGGAAAGAATCTCAGAGCTTGAGGACCAAAATATAGAACTAACCCAAACTGTCAAAAACATAGAAAAGAAGCTTAAAAAGACACAACAAAACCTTCAAGAGATGAGTGATTATTTCATAAAAGTAACTGGCCTAACATAAAAGTAACTGGACTTCCAGAGGCAGAAAAAGACACAGAGACCACCCTGGAACAAATATTCCATGAAATTATTCAAGAAAATTTCCCTCTTCTCATCAGTGATGTGACCATTCAAACACAAGAGATTCAGAGAAACCCTGCAAGACAACAAATGAGAAGACCAACTCCTAGACACATAGTAATTCACATAAGCAAAGTAAGTATAAAAGAAAAAATCCTAAAAGAAGCAAGAGAAAAAGGTCAGACTACATACCGGGGAAGACCAATTCAAATAGCAACAGATTTATCTGCGGAAACACTCCAGGTTAGGAGAGCTTGGAGCCCAATCTTCAAAGTTCTCATAGATAAACAGTTTCAACCAAGAATAACCTATCCATCTAAGCTAAGCTTCATCAGTGAGGGAGAATTAAAATGTTCCCAGACATTCAATCCCTGAGAACTTATGCTGCCTCTAGACTAGCTCTACAAGAAATACTTAAGAAAGTATTAAACACAGAAGAAAGAGGAAAAAGAACAAAAACATTCTTCACAAGGGTGCAGGAAAAAGATGGAAAACACACATGAATCAACACAAAAATCAAAAGAAAGATAACAAACAAACAGCAACTCTATAAGAACCTCATGACAGGGATAAACTCTCACATTTCAACAATTAGCCTAAATGTGAATGGAATAAATGCACCACTGATAAGATATAGAATGGCAAAATGGATCTTTATCATAAATAAATTAATTAAAAAATATCATGAAGCAACAATATATTGTCTCCAAGAGACTCATCTCGCCAGAAAGGGCACTCAGAGACTCAAAGTAAGAGGATGGGAAGAAAATTTCAGGCAAATGTAACACAAAAGAAAGCAGGAGTTGTGATCTTAATTTCAGAAAAAATACTGTATAAGCTAACAAAAATTTTAAAAGATGAAGAAAGTCACTATATAATGATAAAATGTTCAACCCATCAATAAGAAATATTCATCCTAAACAAATATGCAACCAACATAGGAGAACCAACTTTCATAAAGCAGCTTCTAGGCAAACTTTAAAAAGATATTGACCCTAAGATTATCATAGCTGGGGACTTTAATAACCCACACACAACCCTAGACAGATCATGAAGACAAAAAATCACCAAGCAGATCCAGAACCTCTATGTGACTCTTGGCCAAATGAACTTAATTGATACCTACAGAACATATAACCCAATGACCACAGAATATATATTCTACTCATCACCACATGGAATGTACTCTAAGATCTACCACATCCTTGGCCATAAATCAAGCATAAACAAATGTCATAAGATTGAAATTCTGCCATGCACCTTCTCAGACAACAGTGGAATAAAAATAAATATCAATGCCAACAAAGTTCCCCCAAAACCCACAAAGACATGGACACTAAACAGCATGATGATAAACAACTCCTGGGTCAACATGGAAATAAAAACAGAGATCAAAAGATACCTGGAAACAAATGATGATGAAGAAACATCTTACCAAAACATCTGGGATGCCATGAAATCTGTAATAAGAAGGGAACTAATATCACTACAAATGCACATGAAGAAAATAAAAGGATCACAAATTAACAGCCTAACAAGCCACCTAAGGAAGCTGGAAAAGCAAGACCGCCAAAACCCTCACTTCAGCAGAAGAATCCAGATCATCAGAATAAAAGCCCAAAACCAGGAAATAGAAGACAAAAAGATAATACAAAAAAATCAATGAAACAAAAAGATGGTTTTTTGAAAGGATAAAAAAGATTGATGGTCCCCTAGCTAGACTGGCCAAGAAGAAGAGAGAAAAAGCCCAAATAAACACAATCAGAAACACAAAAGATGAAGTCACATCTGACCCTGAAGAAATACAAAAGATTATTAGAGACTACTATGTACACTTGTATGGAAACAAACTTGAAAACCTTAAGAAAATGGAGGACTTTCTGACAT
>CAUYQG010031458.1:0-22992 GCA_963574415.1 Tarsius wallacei | reverse complement strand
AACAAGACAAGGATGCCCACTCTCACCCCTCCTGTTCAATATAGTTTTGGAAGTCCTAGCTAAAGCAATCAGAGAAAAGAAGGCAATCGGGGTAATCCAAATAGGAAAAGAGGAATTCCAATTATCTTTCTTTCCAGACAGCATGATTGTATACCTTGAAAACCTAAGAGAAACTGTGAAAAACCTCCTTGGACAGATAAAAGTTTGACAATAGCGGGAAACTCTGGGTTGGAGGGTAGGAGGTGGGATTAACAGTAGTTGATATCCGCCTGGAGAAGAGGGGGCACACCTCATCAACAAGGGTACCTGCACAATTAGTATTTGTATGCCTAACCCTGAATTATACCCAACAATTTTTAAACAATTTTTTTTTTTCAAAAAGAGTATTAAATTAGAAAGAAACAAATCTGGTTCCAATAGTCCAAGAGACTCTAAGATTTTTATAAAAGCTATGGCAGAAGTTTTCCAAATTTCCCCTGGAGGAGATTAGCAAGCATATTGAACATTTTTCTTGATTTTAATTTAAGCAAAAGTCCTATTAGATATTCTACATAATTAAAACATTTATTTAAAGTCCATAATGTTAATTCAATGAAAAAATTTCAATAAATGTCTATTAGGCTTTTTATGTTAACAAATCACTATTCTGTAATTAAAATTTATAACTATTACAATCAAATTATCTGTTTCAAATATCAAGAATACTTTTATTAATAATTATTCAATGAAGAATTATAATGATACAAATCTTTTAGAGTTATTTAGCAGATTGTGCACTTGGCTATCATGATATAAAAATCAGTGCAAATTTTTTCAAAAGGAAATATGGTTTGATTTTTAGTTCAGTAACTAGAATAGTTCTTTATTTCCATTAGTACCATGGCATAAGATGCACAAGGCTATGGTGGTATTTTATATAACAATTTTATATAGCACCACAATATTAGGATATATCCAAATATGCACATTTTTGGCATTGTCAAGAGAAATTATTTAAATACATAACTCTATATTTAACTGTTTATGTGTCTTAATAGTATTTTATATTCATTAATTGCTATGATAATATATCAATAGTGTTTAATGTTTTAAGGTAGATGATGACACGCCTTTCTCTGTATTCTTCCTTGTGCCTCAGCTCTAATTAGTTCTAATCTCATAAGTCTTCTATTTATATTTATTTATAAATTATTTACATTAACTAATTTATTAATTATAATTATTTCAATTATACTAATTTATTTCAATTATAATAAATAAAAAAGGTAAAAAAAGAATAGAAATTTTAAAAAATGAGATAAATAATATTTTAAAATGTATATTGGATTTTTTTGTATTAATGGTACTAGGCTTTTTTTGTCCTCACGGTTGGTAAGCATATTGTAATTGTGTAATGTGATTGACTATGTCATAACTGGTCAGATTAGCATCCCATTTATCCTTCCGTTGGCTTGAAAGTGCTCTTACACTAAGAGTAGAAATGCCATCTTTGTCATTTTCCTAGGGATATTGTGTTTGTGAATTTTTCTTTCATCTTCAACAAGCCTTCTTTGCATAAAATTTATTGGGGGAGATTTAGTTCAATCAAAATCTGATAACATAATCCATAAGTATATTTTTCTAGGCTTATGTGAAATCATGATAAATTCAAACAAGAGAAACCAAACAAGTGCATGAAAGCAGGCCTGAATTGAGGTCCATGAATTTGTATTTTAAAGAAAACTCTTGGTTTTCGTACCATACCTTGAGATAATATTCAGACTCTGGAATTAATCAAGATCAAGACTTTAGATGGAGTTAAAAGTCTCAAGGTAAGTCCTTGAATATCTCAGAACCAAGGAAACTTACTTACAGTCCTGTCCTGATTTCACTGTCCAGTGATAATAAATGAGCATCATTCCCTTTTCAAATGAAGCCAAAGAACAACTTAATATTTCAGTCCAATAAGCAACTCTCTTTAAGATTTCTTTTTAAAAATGTGGGTTACAGTTCAGGATTAGTTACATAAATGGTCATTGTACAGTTTCTTACCTTCATTCTGTCTTTCTTGATGCTGACCATCGGCTAATAGCTGCATAGTATCAATTGCCAACTTGCTGTATTGTATGACACTTACCACTTGTTGAACACATTGTCTGAATCTCACCTACTGAAATAGAAGAAAGACCTAACATAATTTTGAGTGTCTAATGTGTGTGAGACATAGTTTTAGGTAATTTATATTTATTATCTCAAGTAACCCTTATGATAATACTGAGATAAACTTCATGAGATGTAGATGTTCTCATCCCCATTTTACACAAGAATAAATGTAGGTTCAGAGAGCTTAAATAATTTGCTTGATGTCACTCAGACAGTATATGCAAAGTCATAATTCCAGATTTCAGAAATTTGGCTCTTTCTGAGATACAATACTACCTTCCTATTAGCATTTTCCCACCTGAGCAATCCTAATATCACTAAGCATATGATTCCTTTCAATCCTTTCATCAATGGGCTCAAGCTATGTTCTAATTCAATTCTGAAATACAAAGATTAAAATGTTGATAACAGAGATATCCTATACCTATAAACATAGATTTTTCTTCTGGTATATATAAGACACACCATATTTACTTCTACTTTAGCTGTTCTTCAAATTTAGAAGAAAAATATTGTAAATTCATATCTTATGACAATAAAATGAAATCTATCCCTTCACGACCATTGTGTGGTTATTTCCATATAATAACCAAGAAAATAGGAGAAGCAGAGAAAGAAATACCACAAATTTTATGTATGAATTCAAGTCCACCCTGACTAAGCATAAGTAAACTTAAACAGATTGTTTTACTTCTCTGACTTCAAAAACATGATCTGTAAAATGAAAATTATTATATACATAATGTAGAGTTATTATGGGGCTAAATGATAGTAGATGTAAAGTATTTAGCATAATCACATATGAAGTGCTGACTTGATATTATTATTTTTATTAGTCTAAGAAACATGGAAACCTTCTGATCATTTTAGTCCATGCTTTACTGCTGAAATACTGAGATGTACTCTTTACTAGTCTTTAAGATTAAATTAGAATAAAAAAGAAATTATAACCTTCTTTTTTGTTAAAAAAACACTCAATGTCTTCATGCTAAACTTTTCAAATTAATTAAAACCAAAATATGGGCTCCTGGGCAACTCAAAAATAGAATCTAGAATCCTTTATCTTTGCTTTCTAATTCACTACATGTGAGAACCATATTGAGGAATGGGCCCAGAAGTAGAAAATGGCATATAGTAAAAGGTTAAAAAATATTATCTGTAAATAGTGCAAAGAGACAAAGAGCTAATTATTAGGAGGTATTGACGGTGTGACATGGGGATAGGCACATAATTTGAATGAGATGAAAAAATAGGCCTTGCAAAATACAAATACACACATGCACACTCACATGCATGCCCATGCATACATGCACACAGACTTAACATTGAAATAAAAAGACCCTGTAACAATTTAAACAAGATAATCCAAATGTTTACTTATTAAAATGCAGAAAATACCATTTTAATCAAATTGTTTGTTAATGTTTATATGATATCACTGCCATTCTTAAGCTTTTTTATATTCAGCAATTTAAAGGATGAAAGTATCCCAACTTAGCCATAAGTCAGGCTTTCTTGCAATACAGTTACATTTTATAACTCATGCTTACTACAACCCTCTATGTATTTCTTTTATAATTTTACCATTTCTATTCATGAAGAAATTGACTTAAAAAGATTTCTTGATTTGTCCAAAGTAGCATAAGCTAGCCAGTACTGATAGACACCAAATCCATCTTCTTTATTTTACACTGCCTAATTTTATGTGTGTATCATAAAGAAAAGGTATGCTTATAGTGATATATCTGAAAATTAGGGTGACTATTTAAATAGGGATATTTTTAGAGTAAAAGTGTGCTATAATAATTACATTAAAACTACAAGAAGAAAGCAGGCCTCTAAAACTATGACATAAGTCATAACAGCAGATTATTTCTAAAAATTGTCATAACAATTCCTTTCATTTTGAAAATCCTTTTTGTAATGTTACTGTGCCACTATTTTCATTTATTTTTCACTCATCTTGTGTCTGGGCTGACTTTTTATCTTGTTTTACCCAAAATAATATGAATTCTATTTCTATTCCAGAAATTCTGTTTCTTGACATGGAAGACCCTGCAGCTCTCATTTTTGCCCTCTGGGGTAGCAACTGCCATATTAAAAAGTCTGGGCAATCTAGCTAGAGAGAATTACTCCTTGAAGATAAGGAAAGAGAGAGACCACAGGGAAAAGAGTGAAAGCCCCAGACGTGATCTAGCCTTTCAGGCAACCCCAAATGAGAGAGGCCTAGCTATACCAGCCAGCCCTTTGCCTTTTGAGCCATCCAGATGAAGCACCAGACATGTGAGTGAGGCCATTTTGAATGCTCTAGCCTCTAGTAAAGTCATTGAGGTGACACCATGTGGAGCAGAAATGAGCAATTCTTATTAAGTCCCATACAAATACATGATCCTTAGAATTATAAGAAATATGATAGGCTGACACCATTTTGTTTTGGGATTCTTTTATATCTTTCTTAGTAAACTCAAATCCCATATCTTCTTCAGTGTCTTCTCTAAATAGTGCAACCTACTGTGAACTCTTCTTTGCCTTCATTGGTCATGTGAAAGCCCCAATTTTATATGATTTAATGTTTATATCCCACAAAAAAAAAACAGTTACAGACTTAAAATTGTTTGATGTGATTTTTTTTTCAACTTTGTTATGGTGCAAAAGTGATATGCAACCACAAGGTTTCAGACATTATGCATCAGTGATGCTTTGACCAAAGAGTCTCTAGGCCACATTTTTGATGTATGATTTGTTCAACTTGTGACAAGTTTACTAGGAAGAAATCACATCATAAGTCAAAGAACATCTGTATTTATGTGTATAACCAATAGCTGCAAATAATAGCATATAATGTTAAGGTATAGGCAATCACCTTTCTCACGTTACTGAATATATGTGAAGTTAGGGGATTTCTAGAATTTGATTAGCTTCTTAACAATGTCAAAGCCAACATTTTAAAATTTCTCTTTGCCTTTTCCTCATTTTTAAAAGGTGGTGTAAGGTTTAAAAAAGTAAATAAACCATGAGGAATAATTGTAAACTTAATTTTAAAAATTCAGTGTCTGAAAAATTCTGGAATAATAAGATAAATCAGACAGAAGTGCTGAGAAACAACTGAGGGGCAAAGACAAAACAATAAAACAAAGATCATAGAACATTCTACTAAAGAATATGACAGACAAGGAACATGCTTTTAGTTGTTGTCTATGTTAAATACATTCCTTTTTCAGGAATAGTCATCCATAGTTTTCTAAGATCAGGAAAAAGGCAATAATATCCACAATTACCACTTATATCAACACAATACAAGAAGTCCTAGCCAGAGAAATTGTAAAGAAAGACAAATAAAAAGCAACCAAGTTGAAATAAAATTATCTCTGCTTATGGATGACGTGAACTTACAGATAGAAAACCCTAAAGATTCCACACACAAAAACTGTTGGAACTATTAAACAAATTCAGCAGATTTTTCAGAATAAAAAATCATTACAGCAAAGTCAGTTGTGTTTCTATTTACACTAATGATAAATAATTCCAAAAAGGAATTGAGAAAAATCTTATTTAAAATAGCATCAAAAAGAATATAATTCTTAGGTTTAAACTTGACCAAACAGGCAAAGATTTGTATAATGAAACTACAAAATATTGTTGGAAGAAATTAAAGACACAGATAAATGGAAAGGCACCAATGTTCATATACTGGAGTACTTAATATTATTTAAATATCCATACTCCCTAAAGCAATCTACAGTTTCAATGTAGTGACTATCAAAATCCCAACAGTACTTTTTGCAGAAATAGAAAAACTCATTGTAAAATTCATATGGAATTTCAAGTGATCCTGAAAAACCCAAACAATCTTGAAAAAAAGCAAAGCTAGAAGCCTTATACTTCCTGTTTTCAAAACATATGACAACTTTACATAATCAAAACAGTGAGAAACTGGCATAAACAAAGACATATAGATCAATGAAACAAAATAGGGACTCAGAAATAAACCTTCAAATATATGCTTTAGCAAGCATGTCAAAACCACATAATGGGAAATGTTACTTCAACAAATGTTTTTGAAAAAAAAAACCTAGACATTCACATGAAAAGAATGAGGTTTGACCCTTATTTTATACTATATGGAAAAAGTAACTCAAACTGAACTAAAACCTAAATGTATGACCAAAATCTATAAAACTCCAGTAGAAAACATAGAGGAAAATTTTTATAATTTTGAACTTGGAGAAATTAAAGGAAGGTGGTAGGAAAACCAGTCAGATTATGTGAGTCCCAGTGTGAGTGAGTGTAAAGAAAATTTTGCATACATGTTAGTAAGTAGGCATGTAAGTAAATGACTGAGTGAGGGCTTGGGAGCAAGTGGTCAGGGCCTTTCTCATGAAGCAGCTGGTGCTGCAGCTGCTGTGCTTGGACCCTAGCACTCCCAGGGCACAGAAGCCAAGCACCCTTTTTAAAAAAATCAACAAAGCCTTTCCAGGGAAGAAGCTGCTAGGAGAGACTGACTGAGTGGGGGTTTGGGAGGAAGTGGCCAGGGCTTTCTTGGTGAAGCTGCTGGTGCTGCAGCTGTTCTGCTTGGTCCCTAGTGCTTCTCAGGGTACAGAAGCTGAGCACCATTGTTTTAAACCAACAAAGGCCTTCCTGGGAAAAAGTTGCTGGGAAACTGCTGACTCCAGGCTATGTCTCACCACTGCATTTCCTGGTTGGACACTGGCAGCAAGGGCTGTGGAGGGAGCACAGCAAGGGAGCCCAGAGGCAGAACCCCACTGGAGAAGATGAAAAAGTCACCCTGCCACCATCTTGAAAATAGGGCAGGAAAGTACTCTGGCTTGCTCACCATGGAGCAACAGACCTGATCTCTGTGACTGACAGTTAATGACTGAGGGAGGGGTTGATAGTGACCCAGAGGGAATATCCTGAAAGCACAAACTCCAGAGGGACAGAAAAAGTGCTGAGTTTCAGGCACTCCACTCCCTACCATGATTCAGCCATTGTACAAAGAGTATGACCAGAAAAGGATGAAGAATACCTCCAAAGAGGTCAGTGGAGAGTCTGGGGCTGACCCAATCCCTTCTTCCCCAGATATCCTCTGAACATCAGACCAACACAGCTGGGGCATGACTGAGAAAAACAAACCCAGGCAGAGTCTATATCAGACACAGTAAGAGGACTTCAGTTCAGGATAAGTACGGCTGGGGTGATCCCCACCAGTACCTGGGAAAGAGGCAATCCTGCACCTCCCCACTGGAGGGGATCTTGTTGAACATATTAGAGTGGGGGGAAAGAAATGCTCTCTCCTCCTTCCTTTGGCAGGACACTGAGGAGACTGTAAATGGGGCCAAAGCTCTGCAGCAGACACCAGAGAAGATGCAGAGAAAAAAAAACTTACAAAACCTACAACAAGAGAGCAGGTTTTGTTTCGCCTGTTACTTTTTTAAACTTTTTAATATTTTTCCTTTTACATGAATGTGTATGTGAGGGTTCAGTCTACATCACTCCCCTTCCTATTTATTTTTTCTTTCTTGTTTTGTTTTTTGTTTTCTGTTTATGTGTGTACGTGAATGATTGCATGTTCTTCATTCAGTTTTCTTGTTGTTAGTTTGTTTTTGCTTTTTTGTTCTCTTTTTTTAGTTTAATGTGTGTGTGAATATATGTGTGAATCCCTATTTTCTCTCTTTACTTTTTCTTTTTCTTTTTTCTTGCTTTCTCTTTTCCTTCTCCTTTCATTTTGTGTTGGGTGAGTGTGTGTGTGTTTTCCTGTTTTGTTTTTTGGTTTTTTTTTTTGGCCATGTTGTTATTACAGTTTGTTTTGGTGTGCATCATGTGTGTGTGTTTGTGTGTGTCTGTGTGTGTTAAATTATTTTTTTGCTTTGGTTTCTTCTTTTATTGCTCCATGTTTAAAAAAAAAAATTTCTTCTTATTTCATTCTACTTTTCTGTTCTCCTAATTGCTGTTACTGTATATTGGACTCAGGGAATATACACACATACCCATTGCATCATCATATAGAGTAGAGGTGGGGAGTGGAACTCAGGGAACCCATACCACAATCAGTGAACATTGTGATTTGCAAGTAGTTTCTAAATACTAGCTCCCCAGCCTCCACCTTATTAAACTCTCAAAACTACAAGAAACAGCAAACCTTCCCACCCACAGCACCATTTTAAAATAGAAAAATCCAGAGTCCTGATCAGGGAAGAATAGAGAGCCAAGCAAACATCAGAAGTGAAAGCCTTTCCCACTGCCACTGAATAGTGGAACTAAAGAGAAAAGAAAGAGATCTGTCACAAATGAGGAAAAATCAATGGAAGGACACAGGTAATTTACAATGTAACAAAGGGAATGTGCCTGAAAAATCAGACCTCAGAGCCCAAACAATGAAAGTCACCAACAACTGGCCCCAGAATACAACAGGGATTAGGGATTGGGTGGAAACAGTGAATAAGACTCAATGAAGACAAGATGCAACACTGAAATAACTTATAATAGAGATTTTGGTCATAAAAAATTTCATCCAGGAAATAAATAACAAGATGACAAGCAAGGAAAGCAGAGTTAATCAAGGAGAAGAAAGAATCTCAGAACTTAAGGGCCAAAACATGGAATTAACCTGATCTCTACAAAACTTAGAAAGAAAACTCAGAAAGAAAGAACAAAGCCTGCACAAGATGTGTGATTATATCAAGTGTCCAAAACTACAACTGGCTAGTATTAAAGGAAAAGAAAGGGAAATGGAGAACACCTTGAAGCAAGTACACCAGGAGGTTATTCAAGAAAACTTGCCACATCTCACCAGAGATGTGACCATCCAAACACAAGAGATATAGAGAACCCCCACAATAAATCAAATAAGAAGACTAGGCCTTAGACACATAGTAATTTGCATACACAAAGTAGGTGCAAAAGAAAAAATCCTAAAGGTAACAAGAGAGAAAGGTCAGACTACCTACCTGGGAAAACCAACCAGAATAACAACAGGAAGAAACACTACAAGCTAGAAGGGACTGGTGTCCAATATTCAAAGTCCTTAAAGATAAATAATTTCAACCAAGAATTTCCTACCCAGCCAAGCTCAGCTTCATCAGTGATGGAGAATTGAAATACCATAATACCATAAGAAAGGGATTGGCAGTAGCAGGATATTGTTGGGGTGGGGGAGGGGTACTCAACATCAATAAGTGTACCTGATCTCAAACCAGGCAAAGCAGGGACCAAAGGGAGACCCAAACTTTACCTGTACAATGACCACTTGTATGCCTAATCCTAAATTGTGACCCACATCTTTAAAATAAAAAATAAAGAAATAAAAAATAATAATTTTGGATGTGGCAATGATTTCTTGAATATGACATCAAAGTGCAAGCAAAAATAGATAAATGAAACTACATTAAACCAGAAAACTTGTAAACACCAAAGAGAACAGTCAACAGAGTGAAAAGCAACCCACAGAATGGGAGACAATATTTGCAAATCAGATATCCGATAAGGTGATTAATCTAAAATATTAAGAAAATAGGCAATAGACTTGAACAGACATTTCCCCAAAGAAAATATGCAAATGTCCATCAAGAAAATAAAAAGATTTTCAACATTTTTAATCATCAGGAAAATGCCAACAAAAACCATAATGAGATATCACTTCAAATCTGTTAGGATGGTCACTATCAAAAATAATAATAACAAAAGCAAAAACCCAGAAAATAACAAGTATTGGTGAGAATATGGAGAAATTAGAACATTGTACACTGTTGGAAATATTAAATGATGCAGCCACTCACTATGAAAAATAGTATAAAGTCTCTTTAAAAAATTAAAAACAGAACTACCATATGATCTCAACTTCTGGTCATATATTTTAAAATGGAAAGCAAAATATTGAAGAAATATTTACACATTCATGTTTATTACAGTGTTAATCACAGTAGCCAAGAGTTGGAAGAAACCCAAAGGTTCAGCAGTTAATGAATGGATAAAGAAAATGTGACATGTACATCTAATGGAATATTATTCAGCCTGGAAAAGGAAATTCTGTCACATGCTACACCATGGGTTAAGCTGGAGGGCCTTACGCTAAGTAAAATAAGCCAATAAAAAAAGAGAAGTACTATTTGATTTCACTTATATGAGCTATCTAAAGTAATTAAACTCATAGATTCAGAAAGTAGAATGATGGTTGCCAAGGGCTGGAGGGAGGGGAAAATGGGATATTATTCAATAGGTTTAGAATCTCAGTTCTGCAAGACAAAAAAGTTCTAGAGATCTGTTGCACAACAGTGTGAATATAGTTAACACTACTGAATAATATACTTACAATGGTTAAGGTGGCAAATGAAATTTTATGTTTCAACTGTAACATCTTACCTGTGGATAGTTACAACATAATAACCACATATATGTTATCCTGCTATGTCATCATGAAACATGTATCATGATGAAGAGAAAAAAGAAATTCAGTTATCTCTTCTTATGCATACAACAACTATCCATAGGTAAGCTATTACCTTTAAGATGAACTTTTCATAAATTCCACCTTCATTAACAATTCCATTTGGACTCTTTTTCTCAGTATTATCTGTTTGTATCATAATGACTTCATTTCCCTGTAAAAATAAAAGTAAACTTTCCTCTTCCTCAAGCCAAGAACTTTCACTAAAATATAGACAGAGAAATTAATGACATATATATATACATACATACATTCAGTTTAGTATCCTCTATTGTTTTATTGAAGTCTCTTTTTTGTCTCAAATTTTGCATTTATTTATTTGGTAGACATGAGGTCTCACCATATTGCCCAGGCTGGTCTTTTTTTCTGAACTGGCTAGTCATTACTACTATAGTAAAATATTTAATGAGAAATAGCAGTAAATACTATTAGATCATTGGTTGCTTTTAAGTTAGAAAGTCTACTATTTCCTCATTAAGAATTAGTTCTACATATTCAATTGTGGGAATTTACACAGAAGTCAGAGTTCACTAAAATTTGTCATTAATTAAGACAATTATTCAGTCACTGCAGTAATTTCTTCTCTTAAATGATTAAAAAATCTCTAATACACTTGGTTGGTTTATCTGTCCCCTTGGTGACTTAGAGTTGCAATCATTATTTTAAAAATTAAATTCTCAGTCTCAATCTTCACATTTATAAAACATCTCTTGTTATTAAAGCTGGCAAAGCATGTTCTAATCTGGAAGCAAAGTGGAATTCATGGGGGTATTTTTCAAGAATTATGAGATGGGCAAAGCAGCTAAAAACAATCAAATATTCAGATGCTATGATCTAACTGAGTTTTTGTATCACTTCTACCATACTGAGTGAATTAGCAATTTAAACTCTTTTAGGGAGAGCAGTTGAATATGACAACCCTTAAAAAGACCAGTTCTGCATAATCAAATATAAAGTGAGGCCCCATATGGTGGCTCACATCAATAGACCCAGCACTTTGGGAGGCTGAGGTGGGAATATTACTTGAGGTCAGTAGTTTGAGACCAGCCTGGGCAACATGGTGAGACCTCATATCTAACAAATAAATAAACACAAAGTGATTTGAGACAAAAAAGAGATTTCAATAAAACAACAGAGGAGACTAAACTGAAAATACATTTCCCAGAATTTCCCACTCTAATGCGCTCCAGATTAATTTTGGCCACAAAAGACATTTGTGTGCAATTTAGAAGACAGAAGTGAAGCAATAGCCATTTTTGTATAATCCAAAGCTTGATATAGAGCATCAGGCACTGTAGCAGCTCAGCAATAAACTAGGGCAATAACTAATCCAGCAACTCTTTCAGCTCCTACCTAATCCTTCCTAACTGATTCTTGGGTTAAGGGTAGGTATAGCTTGTGGTAAAGGACACAACCTTCCTGTTCAGATAACCCACCGCCCCAAGGTTAAAGGTGGTGAGAGACAGGTGTGGATTCCAGTATATTTTCATGAGTCCCAGTTGTTGACTTTCAACATCCTGTTTGCCTTCTTGTGTGGCACTCTGGCTGACCAAAATGGCTTCAGAATCAACACAAGACAGAGAGAGCTACATAGCCTATTTCAATGAATCCCACAGTTGTGTAAGGTTTAACTCATAAAGTAAAAAACACTAATCCTATTTCTGGTGATGAGTTGTAGGGGTTCCAATTCTCTGATAAAACCTTGACTCATTAAAAGGGTCTTTGTAGAGGTAGTATATTAATTGTACTGATGGCCCTGATTTTTCATGCTTTTTTCCTGCAACTTTTCAGTGCTTCCACACTGATTTTGAGCTCATCCATGTGACTTACTTTAATCAGTGGGATATTAGCAAATGTGACCCAAGTTTAACAAGCACATGCTTATTTATTTATTGATTGATTGATTTATCTATTTATTTTTGCTGCCTTACACAATAAGGTTTATATGTTCTTAGATACCTGTTATCTGGCTAGACTGCTGAAAGGATAGGAGACAGAAATCAGATTTAAGGCCCTATTAGTCTTCCTCAGCTGACTCATCACTGATGGCATGATCAATCCCAAATCAGCTTAGTCAAACCTAGCAGAGATTAGAACAACATGGCTTTATCTTCATGAGAAATTTTTTAAATGCTAATTACTTAAAGTGTTTGGAGTGCTTTATAATGCAACAAGGGCTAATTAATGCAGTAAAGCATAGATCAGGTGACTACAAAAAGATCTTTCCATATCTGGTGGTTGAAGAACAGTAAGAAAACTACCACTTACTGAATATTTAGCATTAAGCCCTTTCAGGCTTTTAACGCATGCTATTATATTTAACATCACAATAATCATATAAAATTCTCCTCCCCCCTATTTCACAAACAAAAATAAAGGCAATAAAGTATGCTGATAACCTAGATGCAATAAAAGTAAGGTCAAATAAAATAAAAATATCACAAACTTGAAGACATTTTATCTTCAGAGGGTGATATGAGGAATTCTGCAATTGCCTGTCTGAATTTCATCATTGGTGGAATGTCCAAAGGTGCAAAACAATTGGCAAAATAAGGAAACACTCTCTGGAACAACAGAGAAAAGTTAAAGTTTTGTTTTAGTTATTTTGGTCCTGCTCTCAACCTAACTTTTAACTTGCTTTAAAATTAGTTTGATAAATTCAGGACCTATATTTAAGCCAAGATCAATACTGTGACCTCCGACATTTCAAATTTTAAAGAGACTAAGACTCAAAGGGACTGCGTCATTTTTAAAAAGCGAATAGCAACGCCTTGTATAAACATAGGGTCATTTTGCCAAGAAACTTCAAGCATTTGATGTTGTACTAATCTGATTCAGCATTCTTGAAATGCAGAACCCACAGATGACAGACTTGAGACAAACAACAGTAAAGTGGCTAAACATTTGTGTATGAGATAATCTCTAAATAATCAATAAAATTACTTGAATGAGGTGAAAATATTGGAAGACTAAAAATATAATCAAGTCAGTGGTGTGGAGAAGAAGGAGGGATTGACCACGTTTCAGTTTTTTAAGTGCTCAACTGCCCTTCCCAGTTATTTTCATTAAATAAAGTAAAAATAAAATTAAGTGGTATAGTAGGAAAATGCCAGAAGTGGTTTCCAGGACCACTCTGTTAAATTGTTAGGTGAAGCCTGGACTCAAAGGTAAGGGTGTCCTCATGTGCATATTAAGACAGCCATGGGTAGAGGACAAGTTACTGGTAGTGCACATACCACGTACATATCACCCATGCATTACTCTCTGATTTCTGCTTCTGTTCATAGTTGCATTCTCTGTTCCAGATTTATCTCTGGATAAATCTTCATATTCATAAGTTCTTATTTTCTAGATAAAGAAGTAAATTTAGCTATAATAGTGAAATGGGAAATTTTAAAAAAAAGATAACTTTTCCTTGTCTTTTCCCTTGCAGGGACCATCCTCAGACCCTGCTGATATTCCCTGCAGAGCTTAAAGCTGTTGATAATGGTGTGTAGTCTACTGAGTGGAAATCACTTGAAAAACCAGACATCTAAATCTATTTTACTCAGGAATTAGAAACTGAATAACTGAAGTTAGAACTGAGTACTGTTTTAAGTTAATTGTTTAAAGGCTTACTTGATGTTGCTTTTCAGTTTACACAAGGCCATGCAAAAATAATGTCTTATTTGTGACTTTATTCCAAGTAACTTTTATATTTTCAACATGGTCCACATAGAAAAGTATACAAACAACTTATTTACTAAGCCATTACTATGTTATTTTGAAGAAAACCAATATCAAACACTCAACACTCGGTTGAAGATGGTACTCTTTGTCCTTTTTTTTTCTTTAAGTTGGGCTCTCACTCTGTCACCCAGTCTGAAGTGCAGTGGCATGATTGCAGCTCACCACAGCCTTAACTTCCTGAGCTCAAGCATCCCAAGTACCTAAGACCTCAGTCATGTGTCACCACTAATGGCTAATTTTTTTATTTTTATTTTTTTGTAGAGATGAGGTCTTACTAGGTAGCCCAGGCTGGTCTCAAACTTGGGCTCAACCAATTCTCCCATCACAGCCGCCCATGTGCTGGAATTACAGGTATGAGCTACCATGCCTGGCTCCATTTTTATTTTAGCAAACAATTTTTATAAATTTATTTCACATAGGGAAAAAAATCTATCTTAATATAATTAAGGACTACATAATGTTGTAATATAAGAAAATACAGAAAAATAGAATTGAATTTTAGGCATTCATAAAATATTTCTGTATTAAAAAATCTCATATTCTCTATGTCTTTGCTTATTTCTAACTTACACATAAAAATGTTTGGACAAATAATGATTGAAAGGTTATTCTATTTTTACCAAGAAACCCTAGACATTCTTAAAACACTTCTGTTCTTCACCTATAGAAATTACCACCCAATCCTCAAAATGACAACTGCCCTGCATCTAGTAGATAATTATTGATTTTCCTGCAATCACAAAAGAAAATCAAGTAGGTTTAAGCATCATGTCTTTATACCGCACAATCTAAAGATATCACCTCTAGCAGCAGATTACAGAAAACAGGACATTTCTTTTCTCTTTGGTTGCCAAGTAGCTGAGTCAGGCCACATGAAGTCAACTGTTACTATGACAACAGATAAAACAGAGAGAAGATAATATGCCTGAATACAGAGAATCTATTTATCTCTGATGATCCCGTTTTGTTTGATATGATCCATATGCTTACTTACAAAGGATAGACATGCATAGTTTAGTTATCAGGTATTTATTATAATTATATTTATGAAACAGAAGCCTATCATTTTTACTTATGAAGTAAAAACATCAGACAATCTACTTGTACTTTATGAGATTTTTTTTCACCACTACATTTATTTTGCTTTCTGATTAAAAGCAACATAGGTAAATAACACATCTTTATGTATTCTCCTTCTCCTGTCACAATGTGAAATAGACCCATATGTTAAGAATGTAAATAAGTTTTTACTATGACAAATTGCAATAAACATTTTACTATTCAATACTTATAGGAAGCTGAAACACAGTGATATAAGCCAGGGAATGTAAAAGCAACAAAAACCCATGGCTTCCAAGTATTACAATTCAGTTACACAAACTTGCCCTGGGTTGAAATTATGAACACACAGTACCCATGCACACAGAAGTTTGTTTTCAATCAAAATTTCAGAAACTATCTGTAACTATTTTTTACATTTATGATTGCAAGTCATAAATTACTTTCTTTTTTTGTTCTTTACTTTAAATTTTTTTAATTTTAAAATTGTGGGATACAATTCAGGGTTAGGTATACAAATATTCATTGTACAGGTACCCTTATTAAAGAAGTGTGCCCCCCCTTTCCCAGGCAGTTTTCCACTACTGCCAATCCCACCTTCCCATCCCCCCACACCCCACAGTTTCCTAGTACTGTCAATCTTTTTCTTATAGTATTCCGGTAGTTGTTCAAGGTCCACTTATGAGTGAGAACATGTGATACTCAGTTCTTTGTTTCTATGAGAGATCACTCAGTATTATAGACTCTAAGTCCATGCAGGTTGCTGCAAAGTTCATGATTTTGTTCTTTATGGCTGCGTTATATTCCATTGTGTATGTGTACCATATTTTTTTATCCAGTCCTCTTTTGATAGGCAGCACGGTTGGTTCCATGTTCTTGCTATTGTGAACAATGCTGCGATAAACATACATGCGTAGGTATCTTTTTTATACAGTGATTTGAGTTCTTCTGGGTATATTCTCAGTAGGGGGATTGCAGGGTCATATGGAAGGTTGATTTTTAGAACTTTCAGTAATCATCACGCTGTTTTCCAGAGGTTGTACAGTGTAGAAGTATTCCCTTTTTGCCACATCCTCTCCAGCATCTGTTATTTTTTGAATTATTGATGATGGCCATTCTGACTGGAGTTAGGTGGTATCTCAGTGTAGTTTTAATTTTCATTTCTTTGATGACTAGTTAGGCTGAACATTTTTTCATATATCCATTGACTGCTCGTATGTTTTATTTTAAGAAGTGTCTATTCATATTTTTGCTCACTTTGTAACGGGGCTGTTTGTTTTTTTTCTTTTCAGCACTTTAGAGTTCCTTGTAGATCCTAGATGTTAGGCCTTTGTCAGACATAGAGTTGGTAAATATTTTTTCCCAGTCTATGGGCTGTCTCCCTGCTCTCTTGATGGTTTCTTTGACTTTGCAGAAGCTTGTAAGTTTGACAAGGTCCCACTTGTCTATCTTATCTCTTATGGCATGGGCACTTGGGGTTTTAATCAGGAATTGCCAGTTCCAATTTCCATAAGAGTGTCTCCTTCATTTTCTAAAGTTCTTGTAGTTTGAGGTTTTGTGTTTAGGTCTCTGATACATTTAAAATTGATTTTTGTGTATGGGAATAGGTAGGGGTCCTGTTTCAATCTTCTGTATGTTGTCAGCCAGTTTTCCCAGCACCATTTACTGAATAGATTCTCCTCTCCCCAGTGATTGTTGGTAGTGGAGGCTTTGTCAAAGATGAGTTGGTTGAGAAATTGAGGTTTTGCTTCTGGAATCTCAATTCTATTCCATTAGTCTATATGCCTGTTCTTATACCCAGGCTGTTTTGATTATTGTCACTTTATAATAAAGTTTAAAGTCTGTGAGTGTGATACCTCCTGTTTTGTTTTTTGTTGTTTTTTTTCTGTTTGTTTTTGATGAGGATTGTTTTGGCTATTCTTGGTCATTTATGTTCCATATGAATTCCTGTATTGTTGTTTCTAGGTCTGAGAAGAATGTTGCTGGTAATTTGATGGGTATTACATTAAATCTGTAGATTGCCTTAGGTAGAATGGAAATATTAACAATGTTGATTCTTCCAATCCATGAGCATGAAATATTTTTCCATTTGTTTGTGTTATCTTTGATTTCTTTGAGCAGTGCTTTGTAGTTTTCATTGTAAAGGTCTTTCATGTCTCTGGTTAGGAAGATGCCAAGGTATTTCATTTTTTGTGTGTGACTATTGTGAATATAATTGTGCTTTTTATTTGGGTTTCTATTTGTTTATTATTGATGTATAGAAATACGATTGTCTTTAACACATTTATTTTATACCCTGAGACTTTGCCAAAGTCCTTTATCAGTGCAAGGAGGTTTTTGACAGATTCTCTTGGATTTTTGAGGTATAGAATTATGTCATCTGCAAAGAGAGATAACTTGATTTCCTCTTTTATTTCCTCTTTTCCTATTGGGTACCCCTGATTACCTTCTCTTCTCTGATTGTTCTAGCTAGGACTTCCAAAACTATGTTGAACAGGAGGGATGAGAGTGGGCATCCTTGACTTGTTCATAAATTACTTTCTTCTCCACTCAAATAGTAGTTTATTTTACTACAGGAGTTACCAAGGTGTATCTATGGGTCCATTAAAAATTTTTAAAAGTTAATGTTTAGAAAAATATATCCAAAAGCCTTATCATTTCACAATGAGGTATACATCTCTGAAAATGAAGGATTTAACTGCTGGGGGGTGGAGGCACACCTCATCAACAAGGGTACCTGCATAATGAACATTTGTATACCTAACCCTGAATTGTACCTCACATATTTAAAATGAAAAAAATTTTAAAAGTATCCTCTTATCCTAGAAATTTACAAACCAGAAAAACATTCTCAGTAGTGATGCTAGTAGCTGCCCAAATCAATTTACTACACACACACAAAATAATTCTTAGTATAACATAGGAAAGGAAATAAAAATTTTGGATTATGAGATCTGGATCTGCTAGCTATTCATGATGTTAAATTGGAGCAAAATATTTAATGTCTAGAACCACTAGTTTTCTCATCAGTTAAGTAGAGATAATTGCAATAACATGAATACAAGCATAATAGTATAATGACTGCTAGAAATTGGCTAAAACAAAAGGAAAAAGGCAAGAAAAATGTTGGAAGCCTGATATGCTATTTTTAAATGCCAGATTTACTAATTTCATCTTCAGTAAAAAAGAAGAAAAAAGAAAACTGGAGAATTTTAGACCTGATGATGGTAGTAATTCTCAGGGAGCTTAATAAGAACAGCATCCTGAAAGTAAATCAGGCAGGCATCACTTAGGTAAGTATATCTTCAGAATTAGAACTGTATCAGTCATTCACCTTCAACCATATTTTAACTCCATAGCAAACATGTAAGCGCCGTCCAAACAATATTTGTCAAATAGTTAAATCAATGTGATGCTTTTCAAAGTTAAAAAAAAATTGGCATATAAATATTGCCTCGTATATAATTATGGGAGAAAAGATTGTAAACTTTTTAAAGTTGATAAGCTAAAATTTGGAAGAATGTAAGAAATACCTGAATTCTATGGTTAAAATGGAAAGCCAATGAGCATGTGTGCTTACCTTCCATCATTCCCCAATCACTTTGAAATGATAAAAGATATACGAAATAAATCTACAACAAAAAAGAACAAAGTCATTAATAGAAGAGAATGTTGAGAACCTTATAGATAATATGAAGCAAAGAAAATTATATCAACAGTTGACTCCAACAGAGGTGATAAACCTAAAGACAAAATGATGGAAGACAGAGGACAATTTATGCTAAGTGAAAAAGCCAGATGCACAGAAAGGCAAATACTGCATAATATTACAGGCAGATTTCATTTTGTTTGCATTTCACTTTATTGCTCCGATATAATATTCATCCATGGTTTCTGGCTGATAACTCCATAACTCCCTTAACCCTTGTTAAAATATTGGGACACTTTGGGCCTCAGGAGCAGGTCTCAGAAAACAGAATTTCTCTCTCTCTCTCTCTCTCTCTCTCTCTCTTCTTTCTCTGACCTTCTTCTGTCTCCTTTCCTGCTCCTCATTCTTCCCAATGCAGGAATCTTCCCTCACCTTTCTGTATTGGAACTGGTTATAAATAAATTATCTGGTCTACCTACTCTTATTATAAATCATAAGACCCTAGTTTCAGAAGGGATTCTGCCTCATACCCTGAAAGAAGGAAATGCAGCACAGAGAGGACAAAAAAAAAAAATCTGTCCAGATAGGCCACGCTGGTTTACCGCCCCCAACACCCGTCACCCCACATCTATTAGTGTTAGATTATACCCGATGTTCAATCACATTTCTACACAGTTGTGTATGCTTCAATCATGCCTATCCACTGAAGTCTCCATAAGAGGCCCAAAAGGATAGAATATAGAGAGCCTCCCGATAGCTGAATACATGAAGATTCTTGGAGGGAACTCCTTCCTACATGCCTTTCTTATTCAATTCTTCATCTGTATCTTTTGTAATAATCTGCATAATAAATCAGTAAATGTAAGTGTTGCCATAAATTATCTGAGTTGCTCTCATAAATTAATCAATCCATGAGTCATGGGATCCCTAACTTATAGTCAGTCACTCAGAAGCACAAGTAAAACAACATGGGGCTTGTGATTAGCATCCCAAGTTAGGGGCTGGTTTGGGGATGGAGTGTTCAAAAGCAGGATTGGATATTAGCTCCAGGTAGATTGTGTCAGAATTGAATTAGAGGATACTCAGTTGATGTCCACTCCAGAATTGATTGCTTGCTTGTATGTAGGGGGAAAAAAAAACCCACAAAAACCACACATTGAGTCACAGAATTCTTAAGTGTTGATTGTTGTGGTATAAGAGTAAAAACAGATTTTTTCCAAACAATTGTGCTTTGTAGACAATGAATTTTTTTTACAAATTTAAGGTTTTTGACAACCTTACACTGAACAAATCTATCAAAGTCATTTACCAAAAGCATGTGCTCACTTCATGTCTTTGTGTCACTTTTTGGTAATTCGCACAATATGTCACACTTTTTCATTATTATTACATTGTTATGGTGATTGTGATCAATGATCTTTGACATTACTATGGTAGCTGTTTTGGGGAGCTACCAACCATGCCGATATAAGACAGTGAACTTGATAAATGTTTGTGTGTGCTGATTGCTCTATAAACCAGTCATTCTCCAATCTCTCCTCCCTTCTCTAAGTCTCCCTATTTCCTGAGACACAATAATATTGAAAATAAATCAATTAATTACAATGGCCTCTAAGTGTTCAAGTGAAAGGAAGAGTCACATATCTCCTTCTTTAAATCAAAAGTCAAAAATTATTTAAGCTTAGTGAGGAGGGCATGTCAAAAGCTGAGATAGGCCAGAAGCTAAGACTTCTTGAGCCAAACATCCAAGTGGTAAATTTAAAAAAAAAAAGAAAAAAAGAAAAGCATTCCCAAAGGAAATGTAAAAACTCCAGTGAACACATAAATAACATGACAATGCAACAAGCGTATTGTTGATGTACAGAAAATTTTAGTGGTCTGGATAGAAAACCAAACCAACCATAATACTTCCTTAAGCCAAAACCTAATCCAGATCAAGACTTTAACTCTCTTCAATTCTATGGAGGTTGATAGAGGTAAGGAAGATGCAGAAGAAAAGTTTGGAATTAGCAGAGGCTAGTTCTTGAGATTTAAGGGGAAAAGCTGTCTCTATAACATAAAAGTACAAGGTAAATCAGCAAATGCTGTTGCAGAGGCTGCAGGAAGTCATCCAGAAGATCTAGCTAAGATCATTGTTGATGATGGTTACATTAAACAACATATTTTCAATGTAGACAAAACACCCTTATATTGGAAGAAGATGCCTCCTAGGACTTTTATAGTGAGAGAGGAAAAGTAAATGCCTGGCTTCAACACTTCAATGAACAGGCTGACTCACTGATTAGGGGTAAACACAGCTTGTTACTTCAAAAGTTGAAGCCAGTGCTCATTGGTCATTCTGAAAATTCTAGCACCCTTAAGGATTATGTTAAGTCATCTTTGCCTATGTTATATAAATGACAACAAAACCTTGACAAAAGTACATTTAACAGCATGGTTTGCTGAATATTTTAAGCCCACTGTTGAGACCTATTGCTCAGACCAAAAGACTTCTTTCAAAATATTACTGCTTATTGACAATGCATCTAGTCACCCAAGAGCACTGATGGAGATTAATGTCATTTTCATGTCTGATAACTCAGCATCCATTCTTCAGAGCACGGACCCAGGAATAATTTTGACTTTCAAGTTTTACTATTTAAGAAATAGAAGAAGTAGCTTCAATAGAAGAAGTAATTGCAAATGTGGTAGAAATCGCAAGAGAACTGAAATTAGAAGTGAAGTCTGAAGATGTGACTGAATTACTATAATCTAATGATCAAGCTTTTTCGGATAAAGAGCTGCTTCTTATGGATGAGCAGAGAAATTAATTTCTTGTGATAGAATCTACTCCTGATGAAGATGTTTTGAACATTATTGAAATGACATCAAAGGATTTAGAATGTTATATAAAATAAGTTGATAAATCAGTAGCAGGGTTTGAGAGGATTGACTCTAATTTTGAAAGAAGTTCTACTGTGGAAAAATCCTATCAAACAGTAGTACATGCTACTGAAAATCGTTCATGAAAGAAAAAGTCAATCGATGTGGCATACTTCATTGTTTTCTTATTTTAAGAAATTGTTTTTAAAAAAAAAAAAAGGAAAGAAGGAAGAAATTGCCACAATCACCCCAACCTTCCACTACCACCACCCAGATGAGTTGGCAACCATCAATATCAAGGCAATAACCTTCACATATAAAAAGATTATGACTTTCTGAAGGCACAGGTGATAGCATTTTCAGCAATAAAGCTTCTTAAAATAAGATATGCATGTTGTATTTTAGATATAATGCTTTTTACAAGTGTAACAGACTACAATGTCATGTAAATATAACTTTTTTTCTTTTAACATATTGATTTTTTTATTTATAAAACTTTTTAATTGTGATGAAATATATATAACATAAAGCTATTATTTTGACCATTATAATTGTACAATTCAGTGGCATTAATTATATTTATAATGTTATACAACCATCACCATCCAATACTTTTTCTTCATATTATACTAAATTTCTGTACTCCTTAAGCAGTAATCCTCATCCTGCCCTTTCTCCTGACCCTAGTAACCTCTAATCTATTTTTGTCTCTATGAATTTGCCTATTCTAGATATTTCACGTAAGTAGAATCATATAATGTTTGTTCTTTTGTGTCTGGTTTGTTTCATTTAGTGACACAGCACTCTTATGATGTATATCATTTTCTATATTCTTTTTTTTATTCAATTTTTTTTTATTATGATATTGTGGGGGTACAGAAAGTGTTAGGTATACAAATATGCTTCATTCAGGCACTCTTGTTGATAAGAGGTGTCTCCCCATCCCCAGACAGATATTTACGACTATTAATCCAATCTCCCCCCCCCCATAGTTTCCCACCACTGTCAGTCATTTTCTTATGGTAATACATTGGATGATCAAGGTCTACTATATGAGTGGGAACATGTGATACTCAGTTCTTTGTTTCTGTGAGAGGTCACTCAGTAT
>CAUYQG010031457.1:0-10947 GCA_963574415.1 Tarsius wallacei | reverse complement strand
CAGTAGTGAAAATCTGCCAGGGGAGGGTGGGGAGTGGGCTCTGCAGTAGTGAAAACTGCCAGGGGAGGGGAGGGAACACACTTCATCAACAAGGGTACCTGCATAATGAGCATTTGCATACCTAACCCCAAATTGTGCTCCACATCTTTAAAATGAAAAATTAAAAAAAAACCCCAAAACATTAGACAATTGTCATATGCTGGGCAACACTGAAAAACTCAAATAGGATAATGCTGATCTCAAATATTTTGCAACAACCTAGTTGGAAACTCAAATATGATAAAATTACTTGACAGTGTGATAAATGCATGGGCTTTATAAACCAGATTTGCATTTTATAATAAAATTTTCATTATACTGATTTTTTCAGACCAGGTGTGGTGGCTCACATCTGTAATCCCAGCAATTTGGGAGGTCGCAGCAGGAGAACCATTTGATCCCACGAGTTCAAGACCAGCCGAGGCAACATAGCAGGACCTCATCTCTACAAAAAAATAAATAAAAAATTAGCCGAGTGTGATGGTGCATACTTATAGTCCCAGCTATTCAGGAGGCTGAGGTGAAAGGATTGCCCAAGCCCAGGAGGTCGAGGCTGCAGTGAGTTGTGATTCTGCTACTGCACTCCAGCCTTGGTGACAGAGTGAAACCCCAACTTAAAACAAAACTCATTTTTTCATTTATAATGAATACAATGATTGCTCTATTGATCTTTCCAATCATATCATATTAGTCATCACAATATGATGAAAGGCAATTGCATATTTCTTTTTTTTTTTTTGAGTTGGAGTCTCACTCTGTCGCCCAGACTGGAGTGCAGTGGCCGCTCCCGGTCACCGCAGCCTCGACCCGCTGGGCTCTGGCGATCCTTCCGCCTCAGCCTTCCGAGTAGCCGGAATTACAGGCGCGCGCTACCACGCCCGGCTAATTTTTTGATTTATTGTAGGGATGAGGTCTCGCCTGCCCAGGCGGGTCTCGAACCCGCGGGCTCAGGCAATCCACTCACCTCGGCCTCCCAAAGGCGCGGGATTACAGGCTGAGCCACCGAGCCTGGCTGGCAATTGCATATTTCAGTGAGAAAGTAATCAGAGTCAGTGGACATACTTTGGAATTGTTTTCCTTTTCCCAGAACCATCTGCTGAAGATCAAGTGGGTTTGTCACAAGGCCCTCTTTGCAGGGTCCAGTCAAGAGAGTTAGCATTTTCTGGCAGAGCCCAGCTGAAGAAGTCCTGTGAACAACATTGTTGCACTACGCTACCCCCATTCCTTGCAGCGTGGCTCAGGCTTGCTGGGATGCAGGCTTCACGAAGAGGTTTATGAGTCCGGAAAATGCTTTATTTGGGAAGACGCAAAAGGATATGCAGGGAATCCTCATTCTGGTCTTGCCTTCCCTGCACTCACAGTAAGGCAGAAGCTGTGTGAAAATTTACTGCTTATATCCATTGTTATTACCATCCAAACCATAATCTGCTTGTCCGTAGTACCCTGATCGTTTCCTAAAGATTTACACAATTGTTATCATTCCACAGCGGTGTTCTTGAGTTTTGTTTCTTTGCCAAGCAATTTGAAAAATCTTGCTAGTATACCATTAAGGTGGAAAATAAAACAATAAAAATGTACACAGCTTCAGAAAACAATGTTGGTGAAGTTATTTGTCATACACACTAAGTTAGATCAGTAGTGAGCTGTGGCACACAGCATACATTCTATATCCCCAAGCAAAGCTCACGTAACTAGCAGTGCACTAACAGCAGATAAATCACTCTGCCCTTATTATCCTACATAGAAACACTAAATACAGCACTAAATGTATTTTTAAATATAAAATACTATGTGCGACAGACAGGCTGTCCTAAGTGAAGCCAGCAGAATAGAAGGGGATCCCGTGTGAACATAACGAATTTCCGGCCTCTGCCACCATCAGTAAAGTAGATTATGTTCGATCCTGAGCCTTCAGTTTTAACCACATCTAGCAATCCCATTCCTGGGTATTTTCCCAAGTGAAAGGTAGACCTATACTTGTGGTGGAATTAGGTTAGTGCATCGATGTGGCACACGACATCTCCTCACAGAAAACTACTAGTTGTGTTCGATCAAATGGTGGCGTTTCCACCTCAGCTGGGCGCCGACCTGCAGGGAAACTCGCAAGGCCTGGCCAGTGACCTTGAGCCCGCACCCCCTGTCCCCAACACGATTTGCCCGCAGCGTGGAGCCTCGAGCTGTTATGATTTTCTTTTCCCTTTTTGGTCTCGCGTATCCAAAACTATACTGAGAATAATTTGGAAGGATCATAAAGAAGTGATTCACTACATATATCCCCCTCCATCGCAGTGTGAAGGATCATGAAACAGGTCTAACACTTCCATTTTCTGCTGTGACCGTATCACTTCCACTTGCATCCTCAAACATCCTGCTCAAAATATTATTTCTTTCCCAAACTCTCTTACCCATCTGGCGGTGACCCTATGTTTGCTCCTTTCATTGTGTTTTTTAAAAATCGAGGCAAAGTTTCACATAACATAAATTTAACCATTAGTTATGCAAAAGTCTACAATTAAGTGAACTTTCGTACATTTGCAGTGCTGCGATCTCTACCCGGTTTCAAGACATTTTCATCATCCTTCCAAAAGAAACTCTACATGTTAAGCAGTTATTCCCCATCACCTTGTGTGTGGGCCCTTTGCCAGCCTGACAGCTGAGTTTAAATGTGGACATTTCAAGGAAATGATCAAACATTAAACGTGTTTCTTGAGAGGCATGAATCTCAGTCAGGAATGTAAAAATGACATTTTAGAATGGCAACAATTAAAAAATAAACTATACAGCCCCACCAAAATTTCCAAAATCCAAAATAACAAGTTTTAGTGAAAATGTGGAGGACTTTGAACATGTGCGCACAACTGGTAGACATATAAAATGGTACAGCAGCTATGAAAAACAGAATGGTGACTCCTAAAAATCCTAAGCAAGAATTACCATATGATTGACTCTAGTGTGGTCAAGTGCTCTCTGAGCCATGGCCATCACCATGTTTCCTGGCTTTGACCTCCTTCCCCACCTTGGGGGAGGTGAATCTCTTCTTTCTCTCTCTAATTTACTTTTTAAATAAACTAAAATTTCCAATCTTAAAAAAAAAAAGAATTGTCATGTGATTCAGAAGTTCTACTGAGTATAATATAAACCAGAAATAATTCAAAGCAGGGTCTTGAAGAGATATTTGTATGTCCATGTTCATAGCAGCATCATTCAAAATTGCCAAAAGGTGGGAGCAACCCAAGTGTCCATCAGCAGATAAATGGATACACAAAATGTGGTATATAAATACAAAAGAATATTATTCAGTCTTTGGAAGGAAGGAAATTCTGACGTATGCTACAGCTTGGATGAACTTTGAGGACATTGTGTTAACTGAAAGAAGCCAGTCATAAAAAGACAAATATTGTATGATTCCACTTATATGACAGACTTGGAGTAGTCAAGTTCTTAAACACAGAATGTGGAGTGGTAGTTACCAGGGAGTGAGGAGAGGGAAGATAGGGGAGTTCTTGTTTAATAAGTACAGAGTTCAGTTTGGGAAGACGAAAAGACTTTGTGGAGATGGATAGTAGTGATGGGTGCAACAACTATATGGATGTACTTTACACCACTGGATAGTATACTTAAAAATGGCAAACTTAGCAGGACGCAGTGGCTCACATCTGTAATCCCAGCACTTTGAGAGGTAGAGGTGAAAGGATTGCCTGAGCCCATGGGGTCAAGACCAGCCTGGACAACTTGGTGAGACCTTGTCTCTACAACAAATTAAAAAATTAGCCAGGTGTGATGGCACACATTTGTAGTTCCAGTTATTTGAAAGGCTAAGGTGGAAGGATCAAGGCTGTGGTGGCCATGAGCATGCCACTGTAATCCAACCTGGGTTACAGATAAAGACTTCGACTTAAAAAAAAAAAAAAAAAAAGAGCAAACTTTATGTTATGTACATTTTACCCCAATTAAAAAAATTGCTAGGTTCATCTCTGAAGGACACAAGAGACATTTACAAGGGGCAATTTGATCATCACAAAGAATAATGATTGCAGTAAATTACTGTATGTATATGAGTCATCTTAAAGTTTATAAGTTTCTGATACTAAAAAAATTTCTTGCTTACCAATCACTTTTGGATACTGCTAGCCAATCAGTACATTATCTTGTAAACTGGAAAATATAGGTTAAAGAATTATGGAGAAAGAAAGGTATGTGTAGGGAGAAATAACACATGCCGCCAGTTTGAAGGATGCTTTTGGCCTAATTATTTTAGTATTTGTTTTTACTGAAACCTGGCTATTACCTTGGGTGTGGGCCCTTTGCCAGTCTAACAGCTGAGATTAGATATGGCCATTCAAAAGAAAAGTAACTGAACATCAAACAGGTTTTTTTGTAGGCATGAATCTCAGCCAGGAATAAAAACTGACCCTTTTCTTTGATCTGTAGCTCTAGTTGTTAGTTGTTGAGACAATATTATATGATTACTGTTGTCAGAATGGGATTAAATCTGATTGCCTGGAAATGGAACTTAGAACCCTAAAGTCAGAAATTGCTTAAGTTGGAATTTGAGTGGTATGCAATATAATGTTATGGAAATATACATAATATATCCATTTCCTTCTAGGTTTTGTCCACATTTGCTATAGAACTTTATTTTAAAAAGTGTTGACTAGATTCTTCTTCATACACAAAAACACCTCAAATGGTAAAGAACAACAACTACTTATATTCTATTTAATGTCCATTTTAATTGATATCATAATTTATTTAAGCAATTACCATTCCTTCAAACATCAAGCATAAATAATTAATATTCCTCTAAGCATTTACACGCTCCCTGAAATGAGTAAATTGAAACTTAGATTTAACAAGTTAAATTACTCAAATGCATAACTTATGCTCAAATTTAAAAAGTTTGATTATAGATTTAATCAAACTTTTCTAAACATCAAAAAAATTATAAATCTAATCTAATGCTTTACATGCCTTAAAAAGCAGAAAAAATGCACAGAAGTATAGCAATAATTATAAAACTCTGTACTTACTAATATCAGTTAAAAATATGCAAATATCATATATGTATTTATGTATTTACTTATCTCAGAGGCTACAGGATCTGGTTGTCAAGCAGCTGATTCTTGGTCAAGACTCAGCATCCATTGTGCAGGTCATGACTGAAATGTGAATCTCTATAAGAAGGCTGAGTTTGTTTTTGTAATCCAGTTTCTCTTTTCACATTAATGAGACTTTTAAGTTCATGTGTCTTACAAGCCTTTTAGTTCCTGAAGCTTCATATATTTCCAAGAAATGAGATATTCTTCAACTCTCACTTGTTCTATATTTCTAAGCTTATCTTGCCATTATGACTTGATTTCTCGATATTACTGGACATTTATGAGTGTCTTTCACTGTATCTAATAAGGTCATCCAGACTTTCCATCTACAAGTAAATGAAGAATTATTTCCATCTTTGGGACATTGACTAACTTATTATCCTGGGGTAGATTGTGTTTTTATCTTGGGAGGGAGGGTCTCATAATTTTCTGGCACTCACTTTTAAAAATATCTTTTTTTCTCTGTTCAACAGATTGATTATTTTTATCTTCTTGTTTATCCTGACATCTCTAACCTGTTCTCAAACTCATCTGGTGAATTTTGAATTTCAGGTACTACACTTTTAGTCCTAGAATGTTTATTCAGTTCTTTTTACTTTATGGCTTCTATTTCTCTGCCAAGATTTCTATTTTTTGCATCACTTATCAGCGTATCTTCTTTTATGTTCTAGAGTATAGTCATAATAGCTGCTTTAAAATCTTTGTCTATGGATTCTAACCTCTGGTTCATCTTAGAGTTAGTATCTGCTGATTGTCTTTTCTTTCAAGTGTGGGTCATATTTTCCTGTTGCTTTGTATATCAAATAATTTTAGAATGTGTCCTGGATATTGTGAATGATCTATTATATAGATTATAGATTATGTTGTGTTACTACAAAAAGCATGAAGCTTTTGTTTGGGCAGTGAACTTATTGAACTCAGACTTCCAATTCTGTCTTCCCTGTTCTGCTCCAACCTGGAGTTTGGCTGTGCAAGCTCTAATCAGAGGCTGGCAAGGGATTTGGGGAATGCTTATGTATACACAGAATTTGGGTCTCTGACTCTCTCTGTTCTGAGATTTTTCTCCTCCTTTTCCAACTACGAGTTCTTTTCAGTCTCAGTTCTCTTATACTTCCAGCCACTAATACTTACATTAAAAAAAAATCACTGGTTCTAACCACCCCACATGGATTGAGACCTCCCTTCAAGGATAAGAACTATAAAAATAGATAATTCACCTGGAGTCTTAAATTCTTCCTTGTGTCTATTCCCTTCGAGTATGTTCTTGCTTTTGTTTGTTCCTTACTGCCTTTAGGAAGTTGTTTTTGTATTTCATCCAGGGTTTATAGTTGGTATTGCCAGGAAGATTGGTTAAATAAGAACCACCCAGTCATTGCCAGAACATCTTTTTAAGGTCAAGGGTTCAGCCTAATTTTTCCAATTTACCATGAAATATGTTGCTATCCCTACTCTTTTTTATAATATAAAATTTCATTGACTGTTAAAACTTCTTACTACATTACCAGAAATGATTGCAAGAGAAAGGTTTCTTCTAAAAATGTAGTACCAAAAAAATTGGCGAAGTCTTGTATAAATGCGATGCCACATTATTTTGCAAGAAGTTTTCTTTTTCTCCTTGTTCATGTATCTTTTATTTGGGAAGTAAAGGTATCCTGCTTGGCCTTAATACTTCCAAGGCAGAATTTTGTAGCTATTTCTATCACTGGCCCATTCATAATGAGAACAAACATGGTTTTTAAAACACACTTATATGCATCACCTTATTTCATCCAAAATATCCACAGATTGAAAACATGGGAGCAGAGAGAACACGAGACCTTGATCTAACTTTACAGCGCCACTGTCTTCAAGATCAGTTCCCTTGACTGGGGAAACCAAGCACTAGAAACTTAGTTTGGTACTCAACGCCTAGCTTTTCTGAAGGGAGCTCAAGCCAAGTTGATAGTGTGCTGAACTTGGTTTAGCATCAAGTCAGGTTACCCTGAGGTCTGAGTAGGAACAAAGCTCACATTAAGTTAGGAGTCCCAAAAAGGAGGAGGCTATTACGTACGTACTTTAGAGTCTGCACACTGAAAACACACCTCATAAATTGGATCCAAGAAGTATGCATTTGAAACATGACATTGCCAATGTGTTTGTCAAAAATAGTTTCTGATGAACAATTTCATGCGGTTTGTACGAATAGCAAACCAAACGGCGAGAAGGAAGCTTAGTAAAGTCTGAATCTCCTTGGTCCAGTTCAGGAACTGGGCATAGTGAAAGCGAATGGTTATTCCCCGAGCACCTGCAGTGTGTCTGGAACTATTACCAGAGTCATTCACTGAGCACTTCCTGTGCACAGTTACTAGGCAAGGCCCTTCAGGAAACATTCCTTGAGAAGTGACCTGCCAGTGCTCAGGGAGAAAGTCAAGGTGTTGGAATCCTGGAGCTGGCTTCTAAACGAGGCCCCCTGTGGCTGGCCTCACACAGTGCCTGGCACTGCAGACAACAGGTACAATAAATGTTGGCTGCCTTTGCTCCTTGAAGTCCCAGGCTCCAGGCTCTGTAGTGAGGAGGAGCAGAGGGAAGTTGTTCTCTCTCTTCTTTCTCCACGAAGTCCTTATACGGCGCCACACCCAAAGTCCCTAGAAGGGCTTGTCCAGCAGGTGCTTCTGGCTGTAGCCCTCCAAGCCGGCGATGCTGAGGCCCATGTAGTCACCGGTGCCAGTGAACCACTGGTGGCCGTTGGCCACCGTGACCATGTAGGAGGCCTGGTGGAAGGCAGCGGGTGGCAGCACCATGACCCATGCTGGCAGCCAGTGAGGCCTTTGCTGGGCAGTGCTTTGCTGGGCAGTGCTGGCATTTGCACCGGTGCTGCCAGTTCCCTCCCACCGCCACAAGAAGTTTTAATGGAGTGATCTATGTAGACTCTGACTCCATCTGCTAACAAATTTATGATTTGGAGCAAGACTTTCAACTTCTCAAAGTTTTAGTTTTTCTTTTTGTAAAAAGGTGGTGATTCATGGTCCTCTCTACATCCACGAAGTTGATGCTAGAATCCAATGATATTCTAAATGTAAAGGTATTTAACAATGAAGCAATTATAATGATTTGCTTCACCTGGTCTCACCGAACATTTTGTGTGTTATGGTGGGGATGGGAGCACAATAGCTTTACTTCAAATTCTTGTTTTCCCATCCTTTGTATGCAGTTAGATTACTAGGATGTGGCTGTCCCGTCAGGGGAGGGCAGCTCTGGTGACCAGCCACATGGAAAGGGCCTCACCAGATGGCAGTTCTATGGTAGAATCTGCAAAAAGAGTCTGTTCCTCAACTTTACATCAATCTACATTTAATTTCTCACTCATATCCCAGAACTGACCAGACTGATTAGCTAACCAAACTCCCAAGAATCCAGTGTGTATACCAGACGCTAATTTCTCGATCTGCAGCAGAGACTAGAATGTTTGTGTCTGATATACAGAATGTGCTGCCTTGTGGTATCAGTGTTTCTGAAGCTAAATTGATAACCTGAAAGTTGTTTCCTGGTATGGAAATAGGGCAGAGAGAGATGAATAATATTTTTTCTTAAATATTTTCATTATTTTAAAGATGCAGGGTACAATTCAGGATCAGGTATACAAGTGGTTATTGTACAGGTAAAGTTTGCTCCTCTCTTTGGTCTCCACTTCACCTAGTTTGAGGTCAGGTTATTGATGTTATGTGCCCCCCAGCTCCCCTGCAATGTCCTGCTACTATCAATCCCTTTCTTATAGTATTTTGGTAAATGTTCAGGGTCTGCTTATGAGTGAGAACATGTGGTATACAGTCCTTTGTTTCTGTGATAGATCACTGAGTACTATATAGTAACAATAAAATTACCTGCCATTTGCCAAGTGCTTTATATTCCTTTTTGTTAATCTTCACAGCAACCTTGCAAAGAAGACATTATCATTCCTATTTCACAGGTGAAGAAGCTGAAACTCAGAATATAAATATTTTTTTAAGGTCATAAATTCAGAAAGCACTGAAGCCATTTTTCCTGCTGTGGTCATATCAGAGGACCCATGTTGTCCCTACAAGGAAAAGCAAAGCTCTCTAATGAGAGGGATCTATATTCTGCAGATCCCATGTTTCTGTATTGGACAAAGTGGTGATGGACAAAGGACCTCTAAATCCTGCTCCAAAACCTTCATGGTAACCTAGGCTCTGTGTTAACTGCCCTTTTTTAAAAATCTCAATGTTTTCTGGTTTGGTTCATAACCATTACTTTGTTAGTTCTATTCATATTCTAGGCCAACCAACTTGATATTACGTCCAAACACCTTTCTTGGTTAGATTGGTGGATGTCTCCAAAGCTTTTGGTAAAACAGTCACTTGTATCTGCTGGCCTGATATTGTAAGAATCTGTTGAGAGCTAATAAAGTTGTTCTCTCAAGCTGATATTCTTTACATGTTGTTCAACATTTATTAAGTGAGTTTGGGAGAAACTGACTTTCTATTAGTTAAAAGTGTGTCTTTATGCTCAAAATAAGATAATTTCTTATAGATATTGACATTTTAACCTATTTGGCGTTACCTTTTATTTCACGTTGTTGCCTTTGCTAAGAGCAGGACACTATAAGTTATCTAACTTTCCAAGAAATAAATTCCATTGAAATGATAATACTTATAAAGATAGTAACTTTTTTTTTTTAGTTGGTGTCTCACTCTGTCACCCAGGCTGGAGGGCAGTGGCACGCTCCCGGCCACTGCAGCCTCGCCCTGCTGGGCTCCGGCAATCCTTCCGCCTCAGCCTTCCAAGTAGCTGGAACTACAGGCACACGCTACCACATCCGACTAATTTTTTATTTATTGTAGAGATGAGGTCTTGCCAAGTTGCCCGGGTGGGTCTCGAACCTGTGGGCTCAGGCAATCGTCTCGCCTAGGCCTCCCAAAGTGCTGGGATTACAGGCTGAGTCACCGAGTCTGGCCGATAGTAACTTTTTTTTGAGCCGAGCAAATGCCTGCCATTGTTCAAAGTCCCTTTTTTATCCCCACAAAAAATCTCAAAAAGGTAGATGTTAGTATCCCTATTTGTAGATAAGGAAAATGCAGCACAGAAAGGGTGAGAAATTTGCCTATGTTCACACGGTTTATAAAAAGCTGTAGCTGGAATCAAATCCAGGCCTCTGCCAATACATTGGACTGTCTAATAAAAGTTAAAGTTACTAATTCTTTGGATTGAATTGCCTCCCTGCCCCCCAAATTCATATGTTGAAGTCCCAATTCCCAGTGCCTTAGAATGTGACTGTATTTGTAGTGATTTAGTTAAAATGAGGACATTAAAGCGTGCCTGCAGCCTGTCTGGCTGTGTGCTTATAAGAGGAGGAAATTTAGACAAACAAAGGGACACCAAGGAGGTGCACTCGTGGATAACAGGCCTTGTGAGGCCACAGGGAAAAGGTGGCCATCTGCAAGTCAGGGAGCGAGGCCTCAGGAGAAACCAACCCTGACTGCACCTTGATCTTGGATTTCTAGCCTCTTGAACTGTGAGAAAAGAAATTTTTGTTATTTAAGTCACACCCTCTGTGGTATTTTGTTATGGTAGCCCGATCAAACTAATGAACAAATCTTGTTCAAAATAAGCTTTAATGTTCTTTCCTCCAGTTTCATTTATTAAGCTATTTTTCATTCTTCTGTAATTTTTTTTAGCCTTCCCATCCACCTTCTTTCCTTCCTTCCTTCCTCCCTGCCTCCCGTCCTCCTTCCCGCCTCCCCTCCCAACATACTCCCCAAACCATACCCATTTATTTTATATTATTCTAATTTTTATTATTTTTATTAACAAA